>CM053032.1:273808644-273856144 GCA_028564925.1 Lithobates sylvaticus
CTGGAAGACCCATCCATGACCCATCTTCAATGCCCTGGCTGAGGGAAGGAGGTTCTCACCCAAGATTTGATGGCACATGGCCCCGCCCATCGTCCCTTTGATGCAGTGAAGTTGTCCTGTCCCCTTAGCAGAAAAACACCCCCCGAAGCATAATGTTTCCTCCTCCATGTGTGACAGTGGGGGATGGTGTTCTTGGGGTCATAGGACCTCCATGTATGAGGGTGGGGGATGGTGTTCTTGGGGTTATAGGACCTTCATGTATGACGGTGGGGGATGGTATTCTTGGGGTCATAGGACCTTCATGTATGACGTGGGGGATGGTATTCTTGGGGTCATAGGACCTCCACGTATGACGGTGGGGGATGGTATTCTTGGGGTCATAGGACCTCCATGTGTGACGGCGGGGGATGGTATTCTTGGGGTCATAGGACCTCCACGTATGACGGTGGGGGATGGTATTCTTGGGGTCATAGGACCTCCATGTGTGACGGCGGGGGATGGTGTTCTTGGGGTCATAGGCAGCATTCCTCCTCCTCCAAACACGGCGAGTTGAGTTGAGTTGAGATGCCAAAGATCTGGATTTTGGTCTCCTCTGACCACAACACTTTCTCCCAGTTCTCCTCTGAATCATTCAGATGTTCATTGGGAGACTTCAGACGGACCTGTACATGTGATTTCCTGAGCAGGGGGACCTTGCGGGGGCTGCAGGATTTCAGTCCCTCACAGTGTAGTGTGATACCAATTGTTTTCTTGGTGACTATGGTCCCAGCTGAGATCATGGACAAGATTCTCCCGTGTAGTTCTGGGCTGATTCCTCACCGTTCTCATGATCATTGAGACTCCACGAGGTGAGATCTTCCATGGAGCCCCAGACCGAGGGAGAGCGATCGTCATTTTGTGTCACTTCTATTTGCCAATAATCGCACCAACTGTTGTCACCCTCTCACCAAGCTGCTTGGCGATGGTCTTGTAGCCCATTCCAGCCTTGTGTAGGTCTACAATCTTCTCCCCGACATCCTTGGACAGATCTTTGGTCTTGGCCATGGTGGAGAGATTGGAATCTGATTGCTTCTATGGACAGGTGTCTATACAGGTAACAAGCTGAGATTAGGAGCACTCCCTTTAAGAGAGAAGAGAAGAGAGTGCTCCTAATCTCAGCTTGTTACCTGTATAGAACACTCTTGGGGAGTCAGAAAACTTGCTGATTGATAGGGGATCAAATACTTATTTCACTCATTAAAATGCAAATCAATTTATAACTTTTATGAAATTAGTTTTTTCTCAATTGTTTTGTTCTGTCTCTCACTGTTATAATAAACCGACCATTTAAAATTATAGACTGATCATTTCTTTGTCAGTGGGCAAACGTACAAAATCAGCAGGGGGTCTAATACTTTTTCCCTCACTGTACTTACTTTTCATGCAGCCGGTGATGTCACCGACTCATCGCTCTGAAGGAACGGCGTACCGTGCTGTTGCTTCAGAGTCCTGTGCCGCGAATGGCGGCTCCTGCGCACGTGCCCGGGAGTGATGTCATTGCGGCTCCGGCTCTGCGAGAGGCCAGAAGAAAGACCGGGTGAAGATGGAAGCGGTTACAGTGCATCGCTGGAGGGTTTCGTTTTCAGGTAACCTTCACATAATGTGCTAGTATGCTGGGATTGGCCACAGGTAATCACATGCTACAGATGGGCTGTGACCGGCACTGTCTGTACCATGTGATTTACTGTGACCAATCACAGCTAGCAATCATCAGCTAGCAACACAATTATTCACAATGACTGGCATGAATCAAAGCCATTCATTGTTTACAATTGTCATGTGATCTGCTGTGATTGGTCACTGTGATCACATGGTACTGGCAGCGGCACAGTACTCTGATCTGTCGTCAGCTGTGTCCACCAGTGGCTCATTCCGGGAGGAGGTCATGTGACGTCCACACAGAATGACAAAGGTCATCAAGGAAGTGGTTAATGGCCACTGTTTTCGGGTGGGTTGTCCATGAAGCTCATATAGATGGTCGGGTGTCCACAACCGTTGAGCTATGAAGGGTCGCAAGGTACGAAAGACGACACAATTGTGATACTTTACAGCCGCTCAGTGATCCTTTTATTAAAGTTTTGTTATTCCATGAACAATTTTAATGACCGGAATTTGACAGGACAGGAAGTAGGATCAGGATGACAGCCCTGGACCTTGTACCTTCGCAAGTGGTAGCTCCTATGTTCCTCTCCTGACAGGTGCTTTTTAATCAGTTACTTCCTCTTCCTCAATCACTTCCTCTTTTGTACATTTATTTGAATCCCTTTTCATGAAAGAAACATCTTCTTTTTTTTTTTTTTAAGGGCTGATCTATGTGGTCGGTGGGATGAGCCAAGAGGGACTAGAATTGTCTGCAGTTGAGGTGTACGACCCGATTTCCAGGCGCTGGACCTCGCTGCCACCCATGGCCACCCGCAGGGCATATCTGGGCGTGGCCTGCTTGAATGACTGCTTGTACGTGGTGGGCGGATGGAACGAGGCGCAGGACGCATTGAACACTGTGGAAAGATACTCTTTTGAGGAGGTATTTACCTTGTGTAGCGTTCAGTCATCAGAAAAGGGCTGACCTGCCGCCAAACATCATGGGGATAAGGGGAGAAAGGGGGGTGGTAATTCCATGAAGATTTCCATATTGTCCATTAATAATTAATAGGACACAGCTAGGATAGTAAGAAACCCAGGGTTATACTGCCACCTACAGGAGAAATGGAAAATAGCATTTGGCCACCCCCTTGACTCTATACCCCTTTGTTCCAAATGCTTTGTTTATTTTTGTGTACTTCTTCTTCGTCTTCGTCGTCTTCTTCTTCGTCGTCTTCTTCTTTGTCATCTTCTTCTTTGTCGTCTTCTTCTTCTTCTTCTTCTTCTTCTTCTTCTTCTTCTTCTTCTTCTTCTTCTTCTTCTTCTTCTTCTTCTTCTTCGTCGTCGTCGTCGTCGTCGTCGTCGTCGTCGTCGTCGTCGTCTTCTTCTTCTTTGTTTCTTTGTCTTCTTCGTCTTTGTCGTCTTCTTCTTCTTCTTTGTCGTCTTCTTCTTCGTCTTTGTCATCTTTGTCGTCTTCTTCTTCGTCTTTGTCGTCTTTGTCGTCTTCTTCTTCGTCTTTGTCGTCTTCTTCTTCTTCGTCTTTGTCGTCTTCTTCTTCTTCTTCTTTGTCGTCTTCGTCTTCTTCTTTGTCGTCTTCTTCTTCTTTCTTCTTCTTCTTCTTCTTTGTCGTCTTCTTCTTCTTTGTCGTCTTCTTCTTTTTCTTCTTTGTCGTCTTCTTCTTCTTTGTCGTCTTCTTCTTTTTCTTCTTTGTCGTCTTCTTCGTCGTCGTCGTCGTCGTCTTCTTCTTCTTCTTCTTTGACGTCTTTGTCGTCTTCTTCTTCTTCTTTGTCGTCTTCTTCTTCGTCTTTGTCGCCTTCTTCTTCTTCTTCTTTGACGTCTTCTTCTTCTTTGTCGTCTTTGTCGTCTTCTTCTTCGTCTTTGTCGCCTTCTTCTTCTTCTTCTTTGACGTCTTTGTCTTCTTCTTCTTCTTCTTCTTCTTCTTCTTCTTTGTCGTCTTCTTCTTCTTCTTTGTCGTCTTCTTCTTCTTCTTCTTCTTCGTCGTCGTCGTCGTCTTCTTCTTCTTCTTCTTCTTCTTCTTCGTCGTCTTTGTCGCCTTCTTCTTCTTCTTTGTCGTCGTCGTCTTCTTCTTCTTCTTTGTCGTCGTCGTCTTCTTCTTCTTCTTCTTCTTCTTCTTCTTCCTTCTTCTTCTTCTTCTTCTTCTTCTTCTTCTTCTTCTTCTTCTTCTTCTTCTTCTTCTTCTTCTTCTTCTTCTTCTTCTTCTTCTTCTTCGTCGTCGTCTTCTTTGTCGTCTTCTTCTTCTTCTTTGTCGTCTTCTTCTTCTTCTTTGTCTTCGTCGTCGTCGTCTTCTTCTTCTTCGTCTTCGTCTTCTTCTTCTTCTTTGTCGTCTTCTTTGTCGTCTTTGTCTTCTTCTTCTTCTTTGTCGTCTTCTTTGTCGTCTTTGACGTCTTTGTCTTCTTCTTCTTCTTTGTCTTCTTCTTCTTCTTTGTCGTCGTCTTTGTCGTCTTCTTCTTTGTCGTCGTCTTCTTCTTCTTCTTCTTCTTCTTCTTCTTCTTCTTCTTCTTCTTCTTCGTCGTCGTCGTCGTCGTCGTCGTCGTCGTCGTCGTCGTCTTCTTCTTCTTTCTTTGTCTTCTTCTTCTTCTTCTTCTTTGTCTTCTTCTTCTTCTTCTTCTTTGTCTTCGTCTTCTTCTTTGTCGTCTTCTTCTTCGTCTTTGTCGCCTTCTTCTTCTTCTTTGACGTCTTTGTCTTCTTCTTTGTCGTCTTTGTCGTCTTCTTCTTTGTCGTCGTCGTCGTCGTCGTCTTCTTCTTCGTCTTCTTCGTCTTCTTCGTCTTCTTCGTCTTCTTCGTCTTCGTCTTCTTCTTCTTCTTCTTCTTCTTCTTCTTCTTCTTCTTCTTCTTCTTCTGCGTCTTCTTCTTTGTCTTCTTCTTCTTCTTCTTTGTCTTCTTCTTCTTCTTCTTCTTCTTCTTTGTCTTCTTCTTCTTCCTTTGTCGTCTTCTTCTTCTTCTTTGTCGTCTTCTTCTTCTTCTTTGTCGTCTTCTTCTTCTTCCTTTGTCGTCTTCTTCTTCTTCTTTGTCGTCTTCTTCTTCTTCTTTGTCGTCTTCTTCTTCTTCCTTTGTCGTCTTCTTCTTCTTCCTTTGTCGTCTTCTTCTTCTTCTTTGTCGTCTTCTTCTTCTTCTTCTTAGATAAGAAAGGATCCCCTATGGTTGGGACTTTATATAGAGCACCACTCTCACAAGATTTTAATGGATCAAAATATAAATGTTTTATTGATAAAAAAGATGTAAAATCCTCAAAATTTGTTTAGCAGCAGGATGCACATTATACAGTATGCATGACAATACACATAGACAAAATAACATACAAAAAGAAATTTATACAAAAAATTACACAAAAAAAAAAATACAAAACAACATTAGAAAGATCGCAGATACGGTACTGTTATTCTCCCGGAGGTAGGAGTCCCCCAATGAACTTGACGCGTTTCCAGTTACCCAGATATGGGAACCTTCGTCAGGAGTGGGGAATAAAATTTATAGCGGGGAAGTACCTGTCGTTCTAAAAAAGGCAAAAGAAAAAAGACCATAAATAAAGGGATTGCTATCATTCTCAGGCCAGGATCCTAGTATCAAAAATTGGAGAAAAACAAAGGGGAACAAAGAATACATGTTCTAGGGACATATTTCACATATTCAATGTTAGTATCTGTAGATTACAGCAAATCATGACATTGTTATTGTCTCCGATAGTGATATAATAAAAAAGCTTCTTACTGGGTATGCTGTTCGACATGTCAAGAAAAAAGTATATATATATATATATATATATATATATATATATAATTATGATATTGTCACGTACCACGTTGAGGACGGCATTCATGGATCAATGGCTTGTATAACCGCAAAAGCGGAAAAAAGTATGTATATCCCCTGTAGATGGGGGTTGTACTGTGGCAGCACACACTAGGTTTTATTCCACTGGTGGGTGATCCTACGTATGGGAATTGTGTAATGGCGACCAAATCTGTTTAGGATGGATATTGGGGGGAGAGAAAAGGAAGGACTTTGTTAGTGACAGCTCCTTACAAATATAGTACTAATGCCCAAAAGGAATAGGTCTCCCATGGTGTCTAGAGTGTTGATTTCAAACAGAAGACAGGTGACATAGTAACGTTGTAGTTAAGAAAGTACGTCACCCAGACAGGAAGGAGAGCATAATGATGTAAAGTGGTAGACACAGTGCATATAACCCGCATATCCACAGATATAGACCAGACAGAGAGCGTAGTGATAGACAGTGGTACTTCTCCCAACAAACACCAGATACTAATGCCCAGGGAACGCTTACGTGTAAATCATATGTATGTCATTAGGGGAGTCATCATCCCCGAGAGATAATATCTCAGATGGATGAACGGGTGATCCCAAAAATGGGTACCCAAAGAGCCTGGGGGGGAGGGAAGAGGAAGGTTCAGATCATTAACTGTACCAGAGTATCAAACCGGGATTGGCCATATTAGTAGGTTAGAATATTGAGCTTACCCCGTCCTTAGTGCGGTGTCCCTTGTTCGTATGGACCGTATTGGTCCGACCTCCGTGTTCCTCTGCTGCCCAATAGGAGCAGACAGAGGATCGTTTATATAGGGTTTGTGGGCGCGTGTGTGACATCATGTTGTAGCGTCCCGTTGGACGCTCAGTGCCCGCCGTCATAGCTGCGCGACGTGCGTGTGTGTTACGTCGCGCATGCGCAGAAGTACGAAGGGGTCCGTATTATTGCGGCTCCCATATCGTAATTCCGCGCATGCGTATACCGCATACAAAGATTGAAGTGAGACGCAGCCTGAAGTAATCCCCACGTAGGAGGCACACCTAGCGCCCCAAGCGGTCAATTCGACCCTACAACATCCAGTGGATATCAGATGGATGGAATTAAACGGTGCTATGCCCCTGTTGTGGTCCATACCAATTATATATGTGTTATACAAACGCCATTAACATGACGATTTTATGTGTCCAGGCGTTGTTGACATGTTTATAGCATCCCAGGGGGGGGGGGGGGGGGGGGGGAAAAGGGGGAAAAAAAATTTTACATCTTTTTTATCAATAAAACATTTATATTTTGATCTATTAAAATCTTGTGAGAGTGGTGCTCTATATAAAGTCCCAACCATAGGGGATCCTTTCTTATCTATACAATAGGGATGAGACCACCACCGATTTCTATCCATCTCGCTGGGGGAAGCAACCTTAATTCTCTTCTCTTCTTCCTCTTCTTTGTCGTCTTCTTCTTTGTCTTCATCGTCGTCGTCGTCTTCTTCGTCGTCGTCTTCTTCTTCTTCTTCTTCTTCTTCTTCTTCTTCTTCTTTGTCTTCTTCTTCTTCTTTGTCTTCTTCTTCTTCTTCTTCTTCTTTGTCTTCTTCTTCTTCTTTGTCGTCTTCGTCTTCTTTGTCGTCTTCGTCTTCTTCTCAGATTTAGGACAGATACTGGAAATTCTGGAGGTCCTTTCAGTTAGACAAACAATTGAATGTTTGTTTTTGTTTTTTTAGTTGTCTTTTTAACACAGGACTCCACTTTCAGGTCAGGCCAGTACACCTGCGGCAGAGCTGGTTGGTCTGTCCTCATCTCTGAAGACTTATTCTCTATTTGTCCTTTCTCTATTGTCCTTTAAAGGACACGACTTGATAGTAAGAGAAACCTATGGTTATGCTGCCACCTACAGGATAAATGGACGATAGCACATAGAAAACTGAAGGCCAGCACCACTTGAATCTATAACCCAGTATACGTGGGGATTCCTAGAGGAGATATTGGGAGCAGAGCTGTGGCGGTTGGTCTGTCCCCATCTTTGAACACTCACTTGATTTCTCTATCGTTCTTTAAAGCAGGGGTGGGCAACCTGGGGGCCCTCCAGCTGTTTCAGAACTACAAGTCCCATCATGCCTCTGGGAGTAATTGTAACTGCCAGCCGTGCAATGCCTCATGGGATACGTAGTTCCTCAACAGCTGGAGGGCCCCCCAGGTTTCCTACCCCTGCTTTAAAGGACACAGCTTGATCTGTATGAAACCTATGGTTATAGTGCCACCTGCAGGAGAAATGGACAATAGCACATAGAAAACTGAGGGCCAGCCCCCTTGAGTCTATAACCCAGTATACCTGGGGATTCCTAGAGGAGATATCGGGAGCAGAGCTGTGGCAGTTGGTCTGTCCCTGTCTGTCTCTGAAGACAGGTGAACGTGTCCTTCAAGAAAGCTCCTTTCATCTCTTCCTGTCTTTGTAAAATAACAGATAACAGCGAATTTTAGGCACTTACAGTGGGGACATTTATGATTGGCTCCCCTGCAGATTGTGTAAGTTTTGCCCCCTTACAAAGAAATGAAGGGTCTATAATTTTTATCATTGGTGTATTTTATATGATAGAGACAGAATAACAACCAAAAATCCAGAAAAAACACAATACAAATGTTATAAATGGAGTTCAGTGAGTAAAATAAGTATTTGATCCCCTTAGTAGTTGGTGGAGAAACCCTTGTTGGTGATCACAGAGGTCGGACGTTTCTTGTAGGTGGGGATCAGGTTCGCACATCTCAGGAGGGATTTTGGTCCTCTTTTCTCTACAGATCTTCTCTAAATCCTTGAGGTTTCTTGGCAACTCAAAGTTTCAGTTCCCTCCATAAATGTTCTATAGGATTAAGGTCTGGAGACTGGCTGGGCCGCTCCATGACCTTAATGTGGTTCTTCTTGAGCCTCTCCTTTGTTGCCTTGGCGATATGTTTTGGGTCATTGTCCTGCTGGAAGACCCATCCATCACCCATCTTCAGTGTTCTGGTTGAGAGAAGAAGGTTCTCATCCAAAATTTTACAACACATGGCCCCGTCCATTGGCCCCTCAATGCGGCAATGTCGGTCTGTACCTTTAGCAAACAGCCCCAAAGCATCATGTCTCCACCTCCGTGTGTGACTGTAGGGATGGTGTTCTAAGGGTCATAGTCAGCATTTTCCTTCCTCCAAATAAGACACGTGTACAGGTCCTCCTCCTCAGGAAGACACGTGTACAGGTCCCCCTCCTCAGGAAGACACATGTACGGGTCCCCCTCCTCAGGAAGACACATGTACAGGTCCCCCTCCTCAGGAAGACACATGTACAGGTCCCCCTCCTCAGGAAGACACATGTACAGGTCCTCCTCCTCAGGAAGACACATGTACAGGTCCCCCCTCCTCAGGAAGACACATGTACAGGTCCCCCTCCTCAGGAAGACACATTTACAGGTCCCCCTCCTCAGGAAGACACATGTACAGGTCCTCCTCCTCAGGAAGACACATGTACAGGTCCCCCTCCTCAGGAAGACACATGTACAGGTCCCCCCTCCTCAGGAAGACACATGTAAAGGTCCTCCTCCTCAGGAAGACACACGTACAGGTCTCCCTCCTCAGGAAGACACATGTAAAGGTCCTCCTCCTCAGGAAGACACACGTACAGGTCCTCCTCCTCAGGAAGACACACGTACAGGTCCCCCTCCTCAGGAAGACACATGTACAGGTCCCCCTCCTCAGGAAGACACATTTACAGGTCCCCCTCCTCAGGAAGACACATGTACAGGTCCCCCCTCCTCAGGAAGACACATGTACAGGCCCCCCTCCTCAGGAAGACACGTGTACAGGTCCCCCTCCTCAGGAAGACACGTGTACAGGTCCCCCTCCTCAGGAAGACACGTGTACAGGTCCCCCTCCTCAGGAAGACACGTGTACAGGTCCCCCTCCTCAGGAAGACACATGTACAGGTCCCCCCCTCCTCAGGAAGACACATGTACAGGTCCCCCTCCTCAGGAAGACACATGTACAGGTCCCCCTCCTCAGGAAGACACATGTACAGGTCCCCCTCCTCAGGAAGACACATGTACAGGTCCTCCTCCTCAGGAAGACACATGTACAGGTCCTCCTCCTCAGGAAGACACATGTACAGGTCCTCCTCCTCAGGAAGGCACATGTACAGGTCCCCCTCCTCAGGAAGGCACGTGTACAGGTCCCCCTCCTCAGGAAGACACGTGTACAGGTCCTCCTCCTCAGGAAGACACATGTACAGGTCCTCCTCCTCAGGAAGACACATGTACAGGTCCCCCTCCTCAGGAAGACACATGTACAGGTCCTCCTCCTCAGGAAGACACATGTACAGGTCCTCCTCCTCAGGAAGACACATGTACAGGAACGTCTGAAGTTTGCCAATGAACATCTAAATGATTCAGAGAAGGATTGGGGAGAAAGTTCTGTGGTCAGATGAGAGAAAAATTCAGCTCTTTGACATTAAATCGACTCGCCGTGTTTGGAGGAAGAAAAATGGTGACTACGACCCCAAGAACACCATCCCTACAGTCACACACGGAGGTGGAGACATGATGCTTTGGGGCTGTTTCTCTGCTAAAGGTACAGGATGACTTTGCTGCACTGAGGGGCCAATGGACGGGGCCATGTAGTGTAAGATTTTGGATGAGAACCTTCTTCTCTCAGCCAGAACACTGAAGATGGGTCATGGATGGGTCTTCCAGCATGACAATGACCCAAAACATACCGCCAAGGCAACAAAGGAGTGGCTCCAGAAGAAGCACATTAACCGCTTCCCGACCGCCTAACGCCGATATAGGTTGGCAAAATGGCACGGGCAGGCAAAATCACGTACCTGTACGTGATCGTGCATGTGCCTGCCTGTGGGTCTCCCCGCGCTTCCTACACTGCCTGTCATTGATCGGCTGTTCCCTGTCATCGGGAAAGCCGATCAATGACGTCAGACGTACAGCCACGCCCCCCTACTGTAAAAAAAAACACAACACAACACGTCACACTGACTCCTTCCCGCCCCCTAGTGGTTAACTCCTTCACTGCCAGTGTCATTTACATAGGAATCAGTGCTATTTAAATAGCACTGATTTCTATATAAATGACAAATGTCCCAAAAATGTGTCAAAAATGTCCGATGTGTCCGCCATAATGTCGCAGTCACAATAAAAATCGCTGATCGCCGTCATTACTAGTAAAAAAAAAAAAATTTATAAAAATTCTATAAAACTATCCCCTATTTTGTAAACGCTATTACTTTTGCGCAAACTAATCAATAATCGCTAATTGCGATTTTTTTTTTTTTTTTTTACCAAAAATATGTGGAAGAATACGTATCGGCCTAAACTGAGGAAAAAAAATGTTTTTTTATATATTTTTTGGGATAGTTATTATAGCAAAAAGCAAAAAATATTGAATTTTTTTCAAAATTGTCGCTCTATTTTTGTTTATAGCGCAAAAAATAAAAACCGCAGGGGCGATCAAATACCACCAAAAGAAAGCTCTATTTGTGGGAAAAAAAGGACGCCAATTTTGTTTGGGAGCCACTTCGCATGACAGCGCAATTGTCAGTTAAAGCGACGCAGTGCCGAATCGCAAAAAGGGGCCTGGTCCTTTGGCTGCAAATTGGTCCGGGGCTGAAAGTGGTTAAGGTCATGGAGTGGCCTAGCCGGTCTCCAGACCTTAATCCCATATAAAATGTATGGAGGGTTTACAAGCGACAGCCAAGAAACCTTAAGGATTTAGAGAAGATCTGTAGAGAAGAGAGGACCAAAACCCATCCTGAGATGTGCAAACCTGATCCCCACCTACAAGAAACGTCTGACCTCTGTGATCACCAACAAGGGTTTCTCCACCAACTACTAAGTCATGTTTTACTTGGGGATCAAATACTTATTTTACTCACTGAACTGCAACTCCATTTATATTATTATTTTTTTTTTAATTTCAAATGATTTATTGAGATTTTCAAAGTAAGATACAGATGATACAATAGGTGACATGCGATGTACATTGTAGAAGTCCGAGCAATCCATAATAACAACAATCATTAAGGACCACGAAGAGAAGGGCATTGAGGGGAAGGAAGAGGGGGGAGGGGGAAGTACAAGTGTCACAAACATTCTAATTGCGAAACCATTTGTTACGTTGAATGTACTCTGCCTGTTAAGAATTAGGAGGAGGTTGATGACTGTACCTACCCCGCCCCCCCCCCCCCCGGATGGGAACATACTGTGGCAGAGTGGGATCCATCCACCGTATCATTGTAAAGCATTTATTTGATGTGTTTTTCTGGATTTTTGGTTGATATTCTGTCTCTATAATTTAACCACTTGCCTTACACCCCCCTCCTGCCCTCCTGCCCAGACCAATTTTCAGCTTTCGGCGCTGACGCACTTTGAATGACAATTGCGCGGTCATACAACACTGTACCCAAATTAAATTTTTATCATTTTTTTCACACAAATAGAGATTTCTTTTGGTGGTATTTAATTGCAGCTGGGATTTTTATTTTTTGCTAAACAAACCAAAAAAAAAGGAAAATTTAGAAAAAAAATTATGTTTTTAATAAATCATGTTTCACAGTTTGTTATAACATTTTACAAACAGGTAATTTTTTCTCCTTCATTGATATGTGCTGATGAGTCGGCGCTGAGGCGGCACTGGTGGGCACAGTTGAGGCGGCACTGGTGGGCACAGTTGAGGCGGCACTGGTGGGCACAGTTGAGGCGGCACTGGTGGGCACAGTTGAGGCGGCACTGGTGGGCACAGTTGAGGCGGCACTGGTGGGCACAGTTGAGGCGCCGCTGATGAGGCGGCACTGGTGGGCACAGTTGAGGCGGCACTGGTGGGCACAGTTGAGGCGACACTGGTGGGCACAGTTGAGGCGACACTGGTGGGCACAGTTGAGGCGACACTGGTGGGCACAGTTGAGGCGGCACTGGTGGGCACAGTTGAGGCGGCACTGGTGGGCACAGTTGAGGCGGCACTGGTGGGCACAGTTGAGGCGCCGCTGATGAGGCGGCACTGGTGGGCACAGTTGAGGCGGCACTGGTGGGCACAGTTGAGGCGGCACTGGTGGGCACAGTTGAGGCGGCACTGGTGGGCACAGTTGAGGCGGCACTGGTGGGCACACTTGAGGCGGCACTGGTGGGCACACTTGAGGCGGCACTGGTGGGCACAGATAAGGAGGCACTGGTAGGTGACACTGATGGGCAGCACTGTTGATGAGGCACTGATTTTGTGTTTGTTCACAATAAAAATGATCTGATTTAAAAAAAGATGAGGCACTGATGGGTGGCACTGTTGTGACTGGTGGGCACAGATGAGCTGGCAGCAGCTCTCCTTGATCAGGATCGATGTCCCTCTCACAGCCGCCGGTGATTGGCTTTTTTTTTTTTTCTCCTCACGCTATCAGTGCGAGGAGAAAAAAATGGCCATTTACCGGCTCTGTTTACATCACATGATCAGCTGTCATTGGCTGACAGCTGATCACGTGGTAAGGGGTCGGGATCGACCCCTTACTCCGATCTGTGATCAGCCGAGTCTCATAGACTCGCTGATCACAGAGCGCGCCGCCCGCGCCCTGCAGGGGGCGCGCAGGGCGCTCGGGCACGGGAGGACTTCTATTGACGTACTCCCGGCAAAGTAGGTCCGCGCTGCAGCCGCCATTCGGCTATAGCGCCGATCTGAAGAAGTTAATACACCTATGATGATAAAAATGTATAGACTCTTCATTTCTTTGTAAGTGGGCAAAACTTACACAATCTGCAGGGGAGCAAAAAAAAAAAGATTTTCCCCGCTGAATTTTCTTACCTGACCTTTTTATAATATCTAAATTCCCACCTGACAGATGGAATGATATCGGACAGTCTGATTTGTTCTGACATTTTTGTATTTTCGGCTGTAGGAGCTGTGGGCAGAGGTGTCACCGATGAAGTTCCCCCGGGCCGGCGTGTCGGTGATCAGCGTGAACGGACTGCTCTACGCGGCTGGCGGCAGGGCCATCCTCCACAATTTCTCCGCCCCCGTGACTTCGGACTCGGTTGAGGTTTACAACCCGCACACGGACACCTGGACTGAGATCGGCGGCATGATCACCAGCCGCTGCGAGGGCAGCCTGGCCGTTTTGTGACGCTCACCGCGCTGCTTACCAATTCTTTATTGGGAGACGTGGCTGCGATCGCGGGCCAGATAACGCCAGACGCCAACTGCGGGAAATGGTCAGATGTATAGCGAGATGGATTGGGGCAAGTTCTGGTCTTGTGACCCCGGGGGGGGGGGGGGGGTACAGAGGTAGCTGCTGATTGGGGCAAGTTCTGGTCTTGTGACCCCCAACGGATACAGAGGTAGCTGCTGATTGGGGCAAGTCCTGGTCATGTGACCCCAGGGGGTGAAGAGGTAGCTTCTGATTGGGGCAAGTTCTGCTCTTTTGACCCCAGGGGGTACAGAGGTAGCTGCTGATTGGGGCAAGTTCTGGTCATGTGACCCCAGGGGGTACAGAGGTAGCTGCTGATTGTGGCAAGTTCTGGTCATGTGACCCAGGGGGTACAGAGGTAGCTGCTGATTGGGGCAAGTTCTGGTCATGTGACCCCAGGGGGGGGGTACAGAGGTAGCTGCTGATTGGGGAAAGTTCTGGTCATGTGACCCCAGGGGGTACAGAGGTAGCTTCTGATTGGGGCAAGTTCTGCTCTTTTGACCCCAGGGGGTACAGAGGTAGCTGCTGATTGGGGCAAGTCCTGGTCATGTGACCCCAGGGGGTACAGAGGTAGCTGCTGATTTGGGCAAGTCCTGGTCATGTGACCCCAGGGGGTACAGAGGTAGCTGCTGATTGTGGAAAGTTCTGGTCATGTGACCCCGGGGGGGGGGGGGGGTACAGAGGTAGCTGCTGATTTGGGCAAGTTCTGCTCTTTTGACCCCAGGGGGTACAGAGGTAGCTGCTGATTGGGGCAAGTTCTAGTCATGTGACCCCGGGGGGTACAGAGATAGCTGCTGATTGGGGAAAGTTCTAGTCATGTGACCCCGGGGGGTACAGAGGTAGCTGCTGATTGGGGAAAGTTCTAGTCATGTGACCCCAGGGGGTACAGAGGTAGTTGCTGATTGGGGCAAGTTCTGGTCATGTGACTCCAGGGGGTACAGAGGTAGCTGCTGATTGGGGCAAGTCCTGGTCATGTGACCCCGGGGGGTACAGAGGTAGCTGCTGATTGTGGAAAGTTCTGGTCATGTGACCCCGGGGGGGGGGGGGGGGGTACAGAGGTAGCTGCTGATTTGGGCAAGTTCTGCTCTTTTGACCCCAGGGGGTACAGAGGTAGCTGCTGATTGGGGCAAGTTCTAGTCATGTGACCCCGGGGGGGTACAGAGGTAGCTGCTGATTGGGGCAAGTTCTAGTCATGTGACCCCGGGGGGTACAGAGGTAGCTGCTGATTGGGGCAAGTTCTGGTCATGTGACCCTGGGGGGTACCAGGGACCGAAGTGAAAGGACTTTTTTTAAATTTAATGGATTGCTGGAAGGCTAATGTCTACGGATATAACAATCAGCTGAAGTGAATATTTGTTGCACTGTTGAGTAGCTCAGCCATTGGCTGCCCAGCAAAGTCCAAACAATGTAGACCTCTCTACAGAACATTGACATCTCTACACATTGCATCAGTCGCTACCTCACACAATGTAGCCTTTTACATTTTTAAGGGTCCTTTTAATGGGTTTAAAACCTCTATTAGGTGAGTATAGAGGCTGCCATTGCTGATTTTCTGAAAATACTACTTACCTGGCTGTCACGCTTGTCCAACCGCTTCCGTAATTAGAGTCGCAAACCAGGAACAAGCATGCAGATCAGAAGCTCTGACCTCTGTGCAGACAGAGGTTCCCTGGCCTGAAACAGCCAGGGAACCAGCATTTTCAAGTGGAGGTCACCATAGAGGATAGGATTTCTTGAGCTGCCATGATCTTCAGGTGTGCCTAGAATTCGGGGTTATTTGGTTCATTTTGGGACAAGGGGGTCTGTTTGGTGTGAATGTGTTGTCTATGGACAGACGTTGATGGGACTGGAGAACACTTACAGGGGTCGCTTTACTAAAACCTGAGGGGGAGCAAAATCTGGTTCAGCTGTGCGTGGGAGCCAATCGGCTTCTAACGTCACTTTGTTCAATAAAGTTTAAAAAAAAAAAAAAAAACTGGAAGCTGATTGGTTTCTATGCAGAGCGGCACCAGATTTTGCACTCTCCAGTTTTAGTAAATCAACCCCCCCCCAGGACCCGGCCGCGGGGTACAGAATGGGTATCGGAGGGGCTCATGGAACTCCGATGGTTCCGGTGCTGTGATATTGAAAAACAATTTGTGAGGCTCCAGTGGCCCCGGAGAGGAAGTTCATGTGAGACGGACCCAGAAATGTATAGCATGAAGAGCGCCAACCCACAAATGAGGCCAAAGAACGATTAATTGTTCAATAAATAATAATAAAAGTGAAAAAAAAAAAGAAACTTCCAACGTTCCATCGGACTTTTGTTGGCAGAAAGTTGGTCCGTTCGCACAGCCAACAAAAGTCCGATGAAACCTGGAAAAAGTTGGTCCGATGGAGCGTACACGCGGTCGGATGTTGGTCCAAAACAGCTAATTTGCATGTTGGTTGTCAAAAAGTCTTATCGTGTGTACGGGCCTTAAAACTGGAGCACACAGAATCCGGTGCATCTCTACATACAAACCAATCAGCTTCCAGGTTATATTGTCAAAGCTTAAAGAGAAACTGCAGTCCACTCACATCATTTGTAATAAAAAAAAAAAACATCTTTGCCATTCTGAAGCTTCCCCCCCCAACCACTTTGCATATTATTTTGTATATATACTGTGATTCAGTGTTTGCCAAATATGCTGCAGAAATCTCCCTCCACTGAGTCTGGCTTCAGCCATTTTAACTGTGGGCAGCTGAAGCTGCTGCCTGTTCACTTCCTGGATTTACACTGACACACTCCTCCAGCTCTGCAGCTCTCATTGGCCCTCTTATGACTCATCCCTTGGGCTCATCCCTATAACTTGGGCTTCCACAATGGGGAGTCATGAGAGGCGCTTTTCAGTCGCCATGTTTAGCGATATAGCACCTGTACAGCGCCTCAGTGTGAAAGTAGCCTAAGAGTCTGGTGCAGCTGTGCATTGGAGCCAATCAGCTTCTAAGGTCAGCTTGTTCAGTTAAAGCGGACCTTCAACAATTTTCTCATCTTCCCATCTATGAAATCTTCTGCCTTTTGTTATTGTTTTAACTTTGGATAGTAAAACATTTTTTTTTCTGCCAGTAAATCCCTTATACAGCCCACTTCCTGTTTCTTGTCTGGTCATTGGTCTAGGGCAGTGATGGTGAACCTCGGCACCCCAGATGTTTTGGAACTACATTTCCCATGATGCTCAACTACTCTGCAGAGTGCATGGGCATCATGGGAAATGTGGTTCTAAAACATCTGGGGTGCCAAGGTTCCGCCCCAAGGCTACTTTCACACTGAGGCGCTTTACAGGTGCTATATCGCTAAACATGGCGCCTGAAAAGCGCCTCTCATGCCTCCCCATTGCGGAAGCCCAAGTGTTTTCACACGGGCGTGCTGCGCTTGCGGGACGTTAAAAAAAAAGTCCTGCAAGCCGCATCTTTGAGGCGCTTTAGGAGTGCTCCCTGTATACACCTCGCTGTATACACCTCTCCTAAAGCGCCCCTGCCTATTGAAATCAATGGGCAGCACCTGCAAAGCGGCGCGGTAGCTATTAACCCTTTATTCGGCCGCTAGCGGGGGTTACGTGTCCGAAAAGCGCCACTGGAACTAGCGGCGCTTTACCGCCCACGCCCCCCCCCCCCCACTCCTCAGTGTGAAAGTGCCCCTTAGTGCTCCAGTTTCAGTAAATCCCCACCAACTGTATATTTGTTTTTTGTTGTAAAGAGGGCGAGTTCAGTCCCTCAAAGCATGTTTTTGTTTCTGCTTTCTTTTTTTTTTTTGCTCATTTGATTAAAGCGGAGTGCCGCCGAATTTTAATTTTTTTTTTTTTAAAGTCAGCAGCTACAAATACAGCAAAAATACTAAAAATATGGACACTTACCTGTCCAGGGTGCCCGCGATGTCCTCACCCGAAGCCGATCTGTCCCTCGGGTGGAGGCGCCGCCATCTTCGTTAAGGGAATCAGGAAGTAAAGCCTTGCGGCCTCACAGCCTGGTTCCCTACTGTGCAAGCGCGACTCGCGCTGAGCGTTCCCACTCGTCCCTCCTGTCTTCTGGGACCTGTGTGTCTCCCAGAAGACAGCGAGGGGGACGGAGGAGGCGCCGGACATGGTGTAGATATCTGCAGATACTGCGGTTTGCTATGCCTGGAAGTGGGAGCAAAATACCTGAATTATACAGCTATCTACCCCCCCTCCCCCCCTGAAAGGTGCCAAATGTGACACCGGAGGGGGGGAGGATTCCGAAAAGTGGAAGTTCAGTTTTTGGGTGGAAGCTTTAAGGTTCCCTTGGCTCACTTTGTAGGTTGGCGCTCTTCCTGCGATCTTCCTCATTCTGGCAGCGGTGGGGTCCGGCGGGGTCAGCACCGAGGACACATTTTCAGTGTGATTTGTCCGGCGGGGTCAGCACCGAGGACACATTTTCAGTGTGATTTGTCCGGCGGAGAAGGTTCTGTATCTGAATCTCCATAGAGAAATTTTAGGATTTGGGTCGCCGGTGCTCTTTGAAAAAATGCATTTGCGGTGCCTAAATGACGTAGAACATTTCTGCTGATTTTAACATTTTTTTTTAATGAATGGATTATTGTTATAAATGGGCCTCCAATGGTTCCCGCAGGATATCGGGGCTCGCTGCTCCCTCTGACACTTTGGGGAAGATCTGACACTTTGTATCTCATCTGCTGGAAGATTGGAATTTAACCACAACGTGACCCCCCCAAAAAAAAAAAACCTGATCACTTCCTGCCTCCGGAGACCGGCTCGGCTCTCATGGGACTTACAGGGAAATGTTACACGACGACGATCGAATTATCAGATGTAGTTTTTATTTATTGGAATTGGAGGTGTAAAAATATCTCTTTTTGAATAGAAAACTTTATATTGTGATGAGATTTTGTAATAAAGATTATATGGAAGTAATATGATAATGTCTCCGGAGTGGTGTATGTGCGGCCGGGATGATGAGAAACTGTAATTGTGATGTAATTCCGCACCATCGATCGTAGGGGTGCAACGGATCAAAAAACTCACGGATCGGATCGATCCTCGGATCAGAGTCACGGATCGGATCATTTTTCGTATCAGCAAATAATAATTGAATTTGCAAAAACCTGTGAAAAATTCCGCCACCATATAGTCCCCACTGTAATATCCACGTCATCTCCCCCACTGTAATATTGGCTGGGTATCGCAGAGTATTGGCAGAGTATTGGCTGGGTAATGCAGAGTATTGGCAGAGTATCGCAGAGTATTGGCTGGGTAATGCAGAGTATCGCAGAGTATTGGCTGGGTAATGCAGAGTATCGCAGAGTATTGGCTGGGTAATGCAGAGTATATGCTGGGTAATGCAGAGTATATGCTGGGTAATGCAGGGTATTGGCAGAGTATTGGCTGGGTAATGCAGGGTGTATATGCTGGGTAATGCAGGGTGTATATGCTGGGTAATGCAGGGTATTGGCAGAGTATTGGCTGGGTAATGCAGGGTGTATATGCTGGGTAATGCAGAGTATATGCTGGGTAATGCAGGGTATTGGCTGGGTAATGAAGAGTTTGTTTACAAGTGATCGCTCCGTCATTTGACGGAGCGATCACATTGTAAACAATGGTCGGGTGTACCAAGATGGCCGCCGCTCCGGAGCTAGGCCGAAGCCGCGGCCTTTCCTAAGGCCGCCGGGTGTACCAAGATGGCTGCCGGAGCTAGGCCACGGCCTTTCCTAAGGCCGAGGCCACGGATCGCGGGGTGTGCCGATCCGAACGGGGTGACCCGTTCGGATCACGGATCGCGACGATCCGTTGCACCCCTAATTGATCGATGACAAACCCCTCCCCCAACATGAAAAGGTGTGAATGGGCCCTGAATTTTTTAATGAATGGATGACTGGTATGAATGGGTCTCAGTATATCTGTTTTAACCACTTTCAGACGCGGACCATTTTGCTGGCTTAAGACCAGAGCACTTTTTGCGATTCGGCACTGCGTCGCTTTAACTGACAATTTTGCGCGGTCGTGCGACGTGGCTCCCAAACAAAATTGACGTCCTTTTTTTGCTAAGAGGAATGTTGAGCCCATTGAATTTAAAAAAAAAAATTTTGTCCCAAGTAATTGAATAATGACAAAAAAAAAAAGTTGTCACTAAATGATATATTGCTCACACGTGCCATGGGCATATGTGGAAATGCACCCCAAAATACATTCTGCTGCTTCTCCTGAGTACGGGGATACCACATGCGTGGGAGTTTTTGGGAGCCTAGCCGCGTACGGGGCCCCGAAACCAATCACCGCCTTCAGGGTTTCTAAGGGCGTAAATTTTTGATTTCACTCCTCACTACCCATCACAGTTTCGAAGGCCATAAAATGCCAAAATAGCACAAAACCCCCCAAATGACCCCATTTTGGAAAGTAGACACCCCAAGCTATTTTCTGAGAGGCACGGTGAGTATTTTGCAGATCTCATTTGTTTTTGAAAATGAAGAAAGTGAAGAAAAAAACATTTTTTTTTCTTTTTTCAATTTTCAAAACTTTGTGACAAAAAGCGAGATCTGCAAAATACTCACCATACCTCTCAGCAAATAGCTTGGGGTGTCTACTTTCCAAAGTGGGGTCATTTGGGGGGGGGTTGTGCCATCTCCTCCAGCAGCACTGAATGTGCGTTCAGAAAGCGTTCAGAAAGCACGCTGGATGCAGTAGCTCAATTGCATATTGAGCAAGTTCTGGCAAGTGGTCCATCCTCAAGATCCAGTAAACCAGTGGATGTTCTGTTGGAAAGGTCTCCAAGTCTGATCTTGCCCCTAGATATTCCTGCACCATATAAGGAGGGAATGCTGAGGACTCTGATGTCAGGAAGGAGTAATGAGGACTCTGATGTCAGGAGGGAATGCTGAGGACTCTGATGTCAGGAAGGAGTAATGAGGACTCTGATGTAAGGAGGGAATGCTGAGGACTCTGATGTAAGGGGAATGCTGGGGACTCTGATGTAAGGTGAATGCTGAGGACTCTGATGTAGGAGGAAATAATGAGGACTCTGATGTAAGGAGGGAATGCTGAGGACTCTGATGTAAGGAGGGAATGCTGAGGACTCTGATGTAAGGGGAATGCTGGGGACTCTGATGTAAGGTGAATGCTGAGGACTCTGATGTAGGAGGAAATAATGAGGACTCTGATGTAAGGAGGGAATGCTGAGGACTCTGATGTAAGGAGGGAATGCTGGGGACTCTTATGTAAGGAGGGAATGCTGGGGACTCTGATGTAAGGGGAATGCTGAGGACTCTGATGTAAGGAGGGAATGCTGAGGACTCTGATGTAAGGAGGGAATAATGAGGACTCTGATGTCAGGAGGGAATGCTGAGGACTCTGATGTAAGGAGGGAATAATGAGGACTCTGATGTAAGGAGGGAATGCTGAGGACTCTGATGTAAGGAGGGAATGCTGAGGACTCTGATGTAAGGAGGGAATGCTGAGGACTCTGATGTAAGGAGGGAATGCTGAGGACTCTGATGTAAGGAGGGAATGCTGGGGACTCTGATGTAAGGAGGGAATGCTGAGGACTCTGATGTAAGGAGGGAATGCTGGGGACTCTGATGTAAGGAGGGAATGCTGAGGACTCTGATGTAAGGAGGGAATGCTGAGGACTCTGATGTAAGGAGGGAATGCTGAGGACTCTGATGTAAGGAGGGAATGCTGAGGACTCTGATGTAAGGAGGGAATGCTGAGGACTCTGATGTCAGGAAGGAGTAATGAGGACTCTGATGTCAGGAGGGAATGCTGAGGACTCTGATGTCAGGAAGGAGTAATGAGGACTCTGATGTAAGGAGGGAATGCTGAGGACTCTGATGTAAGGGGAATGCTGGGGACTCTGATGTAAGGTGAATGCTGAGGACTCTGATGTAGGAGGAAATAATGAGGACTCTGATGTAAGGAGGGAATGCTGAGGACTCTGATGTAAGGAGGGAATGCTGAGGACTCTGATGTAAGGGGAATGCTGGGGACTCTGATGTAAGGTGAATGCTGAGGACTCTGATGTAGGAGGAAATAATGAGGACTCTGATGTAAGGAGGGAATGCTGAGGACTCTGATGTAAGGAGGGAATGCTGGGGACTCTTATGTAAGGAGGGAATGCTGGGGACTCTGATGTAAGGGGGAATGCTGAGGACTCTGATGTAAGGAGGGAATGCTGAGGACTCTGATGTAAGGAGGGAATAATGAGGACTCTGATGTCAGGAGGGAATGCTGAGGACTCTGATGTAAGGAGGGAATAATGAGGACTCTGATGTAAGGAGGGAATGCTGAGGACTCTGATGTAAGGAGGGAATGCTGAGGACTCTGATGTAAGGAGGGAATGCTGAGGACTCTGATGTAAGGAGGGAATGCTGAGGACTCTGATGTAAGGAGGGAATGCTGGGGACTCTGATGTAAGGAGGGAATGCTGAGGACTCTGATGTAAGGAGGGAATGCTGGGGACTCTGATGTAAGGAGGGAATGCTGAGGACTCTGATGTAAGGAGGGAATGCTGGGGACTCCATTCACAGAAATGCGTTTTTTTTCATGCTTTTTGCAGAAACACAGGATATTATTCTTTTACCTTGGAGTCCTATGGAACACGTTCACATCAATGCAAATACAAAATAAATAACCCCGAACCATAAAAAAATATATTATTATTTAATAATAATAAATAAACACCCAAACCCAAACAAACAAAAAAAAAATGACTAATAATAATAATATTTATTTATTTATTTTGTGTTAGGTTTAGGGCGTTTAGTTATTTATTATTATTTATTTTCTTTTATTATTTTAAGGGTTATTTATTTATTTATTTATTATTACTTAGTATTCATTTATTGACTTTATTATTTATTTATGATTTTTATGTATTTGTGTATTTATTTTACATGTATTTATTTTTATTATTATTATTATTATTAGTAGTAGTAGTAACACCCTAACAACACCCTAACAAAAAAATTATAATAATAATAAATAACCCTAATCCTAAACCTAACCTTAAGTCTAACTCCTTATCCTAAAGAAAATAAATAAATAATTATTATTATTAATAATAATAATAATAATAATAAATAAAAGCGAAGGGGAAAGATGAAATGCCTAGCAACCAATGATGCAACAGATGATAGTTTTCTCTATTGGCTAATAAACAAAAAGCCAAAGCTCAAAAAACGCTGTCAAAAAGTCGCGCATAAAAACATTCAAAATCACTCATAAAAACGCACAAATAAATACCTGAAAAATGCTCAAAGGCGCTACGCTCAGATGTGAGGGTCGGTTCACACCACAAAAACACACTCCAGATCCGTTCCGTATGCGTTTCTGCATTGCACGTTTTTGGCGCGTTCCGGTGCATTTTTTATTCTTTTTTTGATGCGTTTGATGCGATTCCGGATGCTTTTTTTCTTCTTTTTTCCTGTTTTTTTTTTTTTTTAAGAACCAGTTCACACCACATGCAGTCCAGTGCGTTTTATTTTTTTTTTTTTTGCATCAAAAACGCATGGAAAGTAGGTTATATGGTTTTCAATTGCATAGTTCACAGCAGTGCTTGCAGTTTCCAGTGCGTTTCAGTTCCAGAAAAAAAAGTAGAACTTGCTGCCTTTTTCCTGCACTGGACTGTGCTGGAACGCTGTAAAAAGCATCAAAAACTTGCGAGAACGCACCAAAAACGCACTGGAACACCCATGTTCTTATTTAGGGTTAATGAAAAAAAAGGGGGGAAATGCACTGGACTACACCAAAAACGCACTGGAAGGCATCAAAAACGCACATGCAAAAAAGCATCTGGAGCGCATCCGGACTGCGTTTCTATGGTGGCCCTTAATAAGGACATGTGTTTTGCAGTGCATTTTTGGTGCGTTTAGGTGCGTTCCAGTGCGTTTTTAATGCGTTTTACAGCTTTCCAGTGCAGCCCAGTACAAGAAAAATGCAACATGTTCTACTTTTTTTTTTTTCTGGAACAGACCGCACTGGTGTGAACTACACCATTGAAAACCACATAACCTACTTTCCATGCGCTTTTGATGCAGAAAAAAAAAACGCACTGGACTGCATGTGGTGTGAACCGGCCCTCAGACTTCAGCAATGTATAAATAATAATATAATAACAAGTCAATAAGGCTCCGTTCACCTCTCTGCGTTCCGAATCGCGGGGGGAGGATTCGCCGCGTTTCTGCCCGCGATTCGAAAACGGCGGCAAATCGCTGGAAGTCCGTGCCTTCCCTGTCACTTTTCAATAGCACCCCAAAAACGCGGCTCGATGTTACTCCGATTCGTCGGGGGCGACAATCGTGGGAAAAATTGGGCAAACAGAATCGCGGGACGCCTATCGCCCCAAAATAAGTACAAGAGCTTTTTTGGGGGGCGACAGGCGTCCTGCGATTCTGTTTGCCCAATTTTTCCCACGATTGGCGTCCCCCCCCCCCCCTATACACCAAGATGTGAACGGAGCCTAATGCCGCGTACACACGATCGGACATTGAGCGCACATTGATCGCACATTGATCGGACATTGAGCGCACATTGATCGCACATTGAGCGCACATTGATCGCACATTGATCGCACATTGAGCTCACATTGATCGCACATTGATCGCACATTGATCGCACATTGAGCGCACATTGATCGCACATTGATCGCACATTGAGCTCACATTGAGCGCACATTGAGCGCACATTGATCGCACATTGAGCTCACATTGATCGCACATTGAGCGCACATTGAGCACACATTGATCGCACATTGAGCTCACATTGATCGCACATTGAGCGCACATTGAGCGCACATTGATCGCACATTGATCGCACATTGAGCTCACATTGATCGCACATTGAGCTCACATTGAGCGCACATTGATCGCACATTGATCGCACATTGAGCGCACATTGATCGCACATTGAGCTCACATTGATCGCACATTGAGCTCACATTGAGCTCACATTGATCGCACATTGATCGCACATTGATCGCACATTGATCGCACATTGATCGCACATTGAGCGCACATTGAGCGCACAT
The DNA here is from genome assembly GCA_028564925.1 of Lithobates sylvaticus. Lineage (NCBI taxonomy): Eukaryota > Metazoa > Chordata > Amphibia > Anura > Ranidae > Lithobates > Lithobates sylvaticus. The sequence goes on from CM053032.1 coordinate 273,833,261, forward strand.
TGATCGCACATTGATCGCACATTCCGACAACAAAATCCATGTTTCTTTTTCCGATGGATGTTGGCTCAGACTCGTCTTGCACACACACGGTCACACAAATCTTGTCGGAAATTGCGAACGCCAAGAACGCGGTGACGTCACAAGACGTACGGCGAGGAAAATGAAGTCCAATAGCCGGTGATTTCAGAGGTGACGCCATGAGGAACATTCACATGAATTTCACCAGAGACGGGCCGGCCCCTCCCACCTACAAACTCCGCCAAGCCCCTCCCTCCCAGAACGTTGTATTTGTCTCTGTAAACAGCCGGAGACTGAGGACGTTCCCCAGCCGGATCCTGGGAGGGAGCCGCAGTCACAGCACAGGTACCAGCATTCCTGTTTATTCCTCATGGTGGGAGGGGGGAGGGGGCTGTGTGTGACGATTGTAGGGCTCTGCCAGGTATTGCCACTTCCTCAATGTCTTCATATCCTGCAGCTGCTTCTTCCTTCCACCATTACACTATATAACTAAAGGCAAAACTCTTTTCTTAGTGTTGGACGGAGAGGAGAGGGACTAGAACCCCTGTCAGTTTTCATTGCTGTCTGAGTCCCCGTTAGAGAATAGCCCCCCTCCCCCTCCCTGTATTTGTCTGTTTTATGGTATCATTTAAAGTGAAAGTAAAAGAAAATCTCACATTTTGGGTTGTCCCCAGAAAAGTAATAGAGGGGAAATCTTCCAATGGGGACACTGGATCTGGTGACTGGAGGGGGCTCCAAAGAATTCCTTTAACCCCTTCACACCTGTACTGTAGCCGAATCACGGCTACATCGCGGGCGTACTTTGGTTGCCGGTTGTCGGCTTTTCTGAATAGAGCCGATAACCAGCTATAGTTAAAGGGACATTGGCACTGATTATCAGTGCAGTCCCACCAGTGCTGCCAATCAGTGCCCACCAGTGCATTCTCAGTGTCACTTATTAGTGCCACCTGTCAGTACCCATCAGTGCCGCCTGTCAGTACCCATCAGTGTAATTAGAGGTGCAACCTGCGTCTCTTTCTCCTGACGTCAGCCCTGCCCGCCTCTCCTGATCTGATAGCCTATCGGTGGGCGGGGCTGAGAACTCTCACTGCCCATACTTCCTAGTATAGAGCTGCTGGTTTCCCTCCGTGTCTGCATGCTCTGCAGCATGTAACTAACTCAGTCCGACCAGTAGTGTAATTAGAGGTGCAGCGCAGCACTGGAGCTAGAGCCCATACTTCCTGTATAGAGGCTTCCTGGGGCAGGGCAAAGGGGGTGGAGTCAATGGGGGCGTCCAAAATTAGGTTTTCCCATCCAAAAATGACCAGCCCTGGCTGGACCTAAGTCACACAGTATACAGCACAGACTAAGACCACTTTCACACTGAGGCGCTTTTCAGGCGCTTTCACGCTAAAAACAGCGCCTAAAAAGCTCACGAAAAACTTATTTCCATTAAAATCAATGAACGCTTTTACACTGGGGCAGTGCGCTGGCAGGGCTGTGAAAAACTCCCCTCCCCATTGAAATGAATGGAAAGCTCTTCAAAAGCGCCTGAAAAGCTCTTCAAAAGCGCTTAGTGTTTTTACTGGCAGCCTAAGAAACAAGGTATGAAGCTGCATATCATCACAGTGGTGGCAGGAGCATTGCACAGTGGTGGCAGAGCAATGCACAGTGCATCAGCACTGCCTATCAGTTCCACCTATCAGTGCCGCCTCATCAGTGCCTCCTCATCAGTACCCATCAGCACTGCCTATCATTGCCGCCTATCATTGCAGCCTACCAGTGCCCATCAGTGACACCTAACAGTGCAGCCTCATCATTGCCTCCTCATCTGTGCCCACCAGTGCCGCCTCATCAGTGCCTCCTCATTAGTGCTGCCTCATCAGTGCCTCCTCATCAGTACCCATCAGTGCTGCCTATCAGTGCCACCTAACAGTGCAGCCTCATCACTGCCTGCTCATCAGTGCCGCCTATCAGTGCATCAGTGCCACCTATCAGTGCAGCCTCATCAGTGTCCATCAGTACCCATCAGTGCTGCCTATCAGTGATACCTATCAGTGCTGCCTACCAGTGCCCATCAGTGCCACCTAACAGTGCAGACTCATCATTGCCTCCTCATCAGTGCTGCCTACCAGTGCCCATAAGTGCCACCTATCAGTGCTGCCTGTCAGTGCCACCTATCAGTGCCGCCTGTCAGTGCCCATCAGCGCTGCCTACCATTGCCCATTAGTGCCACCTATCAGTGCATCCTCATTATTGCCTCCTTATCAGTTCTGCCTATCAGTACCGCCTCATCAGTGTCCATCAGTGCAGCCCCATCATCAGTGCCCACCAGTGAAGGAGAAAAATTACCTGCTTGCAAAATTTTATAACAAACAAGGATTTTTGATTTTTTTTTTCATTTGTTTAGCAAAAAAATTAAGAAACTCCCAGAAGTGATCAAATACCACCAGAAGAAAGCTCTATTTGTGTGGGAAAAAAAAGATAACAATGTCCTATGTGTGCCATGTTACATGACCGCAATTGTGTGAGAGCGCTGAAAGCTGGAAATTGTCCTGGGCAGGAAGGGGGTGGCACTGATGAGGCTGCACTGATAGGTGGCACTGATGAGCAGGCAATGATGAGGCTGCACTGTTAGGTGGCACTGATGGGCACTGGTAGGCAGCACTGATAGGTGGTACTGATGAGGAGGCACTGATGAGGCAGCACTAATGAGGAGGCACTGATGAGGCGGCACTGGTGGGCACTGATGAGCAGGCAATGATGATGCTGCACTGTTAGGTGTCACTGATGGGCACCCGGTAGGCAAGTGGTTAATTTGCAGGGATTTCCTCTCACTTCCTGTTTAGCTTTGGGACAGGACGTGAAGGGAATTCTCCGCAATGGGACACAGGAAAATAAAAATGACAGGGGTTATAACCCTCCATTTCTCCATCCACAGTGAAAAAAAAACAGTTTTGTTCCTTTAGTTCCACTTTAATTAGAGTCGGGGCAGGACCGAGGGTTCCCATTTCTCAGGAGAACGCGTGGATTTGTCTACAGATAACATTTGAAGGAATCTTCTTCTTTTCCAGTCTGTTTTCTCAGCGTCACAAACCCCAATAAACAATCCAGCCGCACATCCCTATAGCAGATCCCTACTGTCTGATCATTGTACATGAACGGCTGGACGCCGGCTTCCTGAGAGCAGGCACACGGTGACATCACAGATCAGGGTACAGAGCCAATGAGCCCTGTACCATGTGATCATTGTGACCAATCAAAGCCATCACACTTGTAAGTGAAGCAATGTCCCGGGCCTCCTTTGATCTGATGAGAACCTCCGGGGCCAGAGATAGCTGACATCCTTCTGTATGTGGTGGGTTGTGGGGCATAGTGGGTGTAAGATGGTTAAAGTTATTGGGCGCCAGACACTTCTTGGATGCAAAAGAGGTTTTTTTTTTCTCTTAACAGTCCTTTTTGTATTTTTGTAATCGCTGGAATAATCCGCTCCATAGAGGACTGTTTATAGAGCTGTGAATGTGGCATTCGCCAAACATTCACTACGGTGAATAGATCGCTGTCATATAAATCCCCCAGTAGATTCACCCACAGGGAATGTTTGGTGAATGTCACATTTCCCCCTCTACGCTTTATAATGAACTTCTCCTTGTGACCGTTTCAGAGTCATGTCTACCACCAGCCCAGACGCAGAAAGCTCTGTCACCTTCAATCAAGTCCAATCTCATCCCGCTCAGATGATGGATGGCCAACCCACAGGGGTAACCAACTTGCCGAAACCCCTTGTGGCCTTCTATAAAGGAGAACCCGAGGCTCTAGGGGTAAGTCCACTTCTATAGAGGAGAACCCAAAGCTCTGGGGGTAAGTTCACTTTTATAGGGGAGAACCCAAGGCTCTGGGGGTAAGTCCATTCCTATAGAGGAGAACCCGAGGCCCAGGGGATAAGTCCACTTCTTCTATAGAGGAGAGCCCTCAATTCTGGGGGTAAGTTTATTTTCTGTAGAGGAGAACCCAAGGCTCTGGGGGAAAGTTCACTTCTACAGAGGAGAACCCGGGGCTCTGGGGGAAAGTTCACTTCTACAGAGGAAAACCCGGGGCTCTGGGGGTAAGTCCAATTCTATAGAGGAGGAGTACCCGAGGCTCAGGGGATAAGTCCACTTCTTCTATAGAGGAGAGCCCTTGGCTCTGGGAGTAAGTCCACTTCTATAGAGGAGAAACCGAGGCTCTGGGGGTTAGTCCACTTCTATAGAGGAGAACCCAAGGGTCTTGAAGTAAGTTGACTTCTTCTATAGGGGAAAACCTGAGGCTCTGGAGGTAAGTTCACTTCTATATATGAGAACCCGAGGCTCTGCGGTTAAGCCTACTTCTATAGAGGAGAACCTGAGGTTCTGAGGGGTGGGTCCACTTCTTCTATAAAGGAGAACCCATGGCTCTGGGGCTAAGGCCATTTCTATAGAAGAGAACCCGAGGCTCTGGGGTTAAGTCCACTTCCTCTACAGAGGAGAACCCGAGGCTCTAGAGGTAAGTTCACTTTTATAGAGAAAACCCAGGGGCTCTGGGGGTAAATCCACTTCTTCTATAGAGGAGAACCCGAGGCTCTGGGGGTAAGTCCACTTCTTCTATAGAGGAGAACCCGAGGCTCTGGGGGTAAGTCCACTTCTATAGAGGAGAACCTGAGTCTCTGGGGGTAAGTCCACTTCTATAGAGGTGAACCTGAGGCTCTGGGGGTAAGTACACTTCTATAGAGGAGAACCTGAGTCTCTGGGGGTAAATCCACTTCTATAGAGGAGAACCTGAGTCTCTGGGGGTAAGTCCACTTCTATAGAGGTGAACCTGAGGCTCTGGGGGTAAGTACACTTCTATAGAGGAGAACCTGAGTCTCTGGGGGTAAATCCACTTCTATAGAGGAGAACCTGAGTCTCTGGGGGTAAGTCCACTTCTATAGAGGTGAACCTGAGTCTCTGGGGGTAAGTCCACTTCTATAGAGGTGAACCTGAGGCTCTGGGGGTAAGTACACTTCTTCTGTAGAGAAGAACCCGAGGCTCTTACTAAATACCCCGGACTGTCTACTTTCCAAAAGGGGTAATTTGGGGGGTATTTGTACTGTTCTGGGGTTTTTGAGCTTCTGGATATTAGTACATCAGAATTGATTGATTTTCAGATATACATTGCCTTGAAAAAGTATTCATACCCCTTGAAACTTTCCACATTTTGTTATGTTACACCCAAAACGTAAATGTATTTTATTGGGATTTTATGTGATAGACCAACACAAAGTGGCACATAATTGGGAAGTGGAAGGCCTACTTTGCCCAATGGGCACGGTGCGTAGCGGGAGTTTGGGTGCCGATGTGACAATCACAGCTTTTTTGTATCGTTTGTGGTAAATGTCGCGTGTCAAGTCTTCCTACATCTGACAGTACATCCTACTAACCCCAATTCTCCATCACAGGCCACACAGGTCTTCGTAGGAGTCATGTCTATCGTATTCGGGATCCTAATATCTATGACCTCCAGCTATTACGGCAGATTTTTGAATGTGGTGATGTACAGCGGGGTGATGTTCTGGTCTGGGATAATGGTAAGTGAATATTTCGTATTATAAAGATGAGGAATAATGAATGTGGAGTATTGGGATCTTCGGGGTGCCTCAATAATAGCACAACATATAGACAGATAAAAACAATCTTCTGTGTTTTATTGGATACAAAATACTAGAATTTTAATTTTAAAAAAGTAGAATGCTGATTCCAAGATATAAGATTTTTACATGAAAATGTGGACTGTACACCAACCTCACATACTACTAGAACCTCATTGGACAATAACAATACTGAACACAAAGCATATGGTGAGAGGGGTTCAGTTCAATGCGTTTTGCAGCAAAGCTTCTTCAGGAGCCCCGGAGGTGTTCTGACAGTCAGGGATATTAATTACCACTTTACAATGTTCCTATACGTACAACCCATAACATTAATACTTTATACACTACATTCCCAAAAGTATTGGGACGCCTGCCTTTACACACACACATGAACTTTAATGGCATCCCAGTCCGTAATGAGAGATCATGTGATCAGAGCAATACCAGACCAACGAGAGGTCATGTAAACAGAGCAATCCCAGACCAATGAGAGGTCATGTGATCAGAGCAATCCCTGACCAATGAGAGGTCATGTGATCAGAGCAATCCCAGACCAATGAGAGGTCATGTGAACAGAGCAATCCCAGACCAATGAGAGGTCATGTGATCAGAGCAATCCCAGACCAATGAGAGGTCATGTGATCAGAGCAATCCCAGACCAATGAGAAGTCATGTGATCAGAGCAATCCCAGACCAGTGAGAGGTCATGTGATCAGAGCAATCCCAGACCAATCAGAGGTCATGTGATCAGAGCAATCCCAGACCAATGGGAAGTCATGTGATCAGAGCAATCCCAGACCAGTGAGAAGTCATGTTATCAGAGCAATCCCTGACCAGTGAGATGTCATGTGATCAGAGCAATCACAGACCAATGAGAAGTCATGTGATCAGAGCAATCCCAGACCAATGAGAAGTCATGTGATCAGAGCAATCCCAGACCAATCAGAGGTCATGTGATCAGAGCAATCCCAGACCAATCAGAGGTCATGTGATCAGAGAAATCCCAGACCAATCAGAGGTCATGTAAACAGAGCAATCCCTGACCAATGAGAGGTCATGTGATCAGAGCAATCCCAGACCAATGAGAGGTCATGTGATCAGAGCAATCCCAGACCAATGAGAGGTCATGTGATCAGAGCAATCCCAGACCAATTAGAAGTCATGTGATCAGAGCAATCCCAGACCAATGAGAGGTCATGTGATCAGAGAAATCCCAGACCAATTAGAAATCATGTGATCAGAGCAATCCCAGACCAATGGGAAGTCATGTGATCAGAGCAATCCCAGACCAATGAGAGGTCATGTGATCAGAGCAATCCCAGACCACTTAGAAGTCATGTGATCAGAGCAATCCCAGACCAATTGAAAGTCATGTGATCAGAGCAATCCCAGACCAATTAGAAGTCATGTGATCAGAGCAATCCCAGACCAATGGAAAGTCATGTGATCAGAGCAATCCCAGACCAATGTGTTGTGATGAGTAATTTGTGTCCATCTGCTGGAGAAGAATTTCTGATTTGTTCTTTTCCTCTTCTAGTATATCGCATCCGGGTCGGTGTCAGTCGCTGCTTCAGCTAAGCCCACCGTGGGAAAGGTAAGAGGTTGTACAAAGCCTATGAAAAGCAATCTGTAACTATTACCATGCAGGGTACAAATAACCATTTCATACACGACAAAGGATCCCCAGAGCACCAAAGACACCAGAGATGGGGGAGCCCAGGACATCTCCCAGCTTCTGGTCTATGTACATGGTGTCACATAACGGGAAGTGAGGGGTGTCGCAGGACAGGAAGTGAGGGGAGAGCTCCCAGCTTCTTGCCTATGTCCTTGGTGTCACAAAACAGAAAGTGAGGGGTGTCACAGAACAGGAAGTGAGGGGAGATCTCCCAACGTCTTGTCTATGTACATGGTGTCACAGAACAGGAAGTGAGGGGAGATCTCCCAGCTTCTTATCTATGTACATGGTGTCACAGAACAGGAAGTGAGGGGAGATCTCCCAGCTTCTTGTCTATGTACATGGTGTCACAGAACAGGAAGTGAGGGGAGATCTCCCAGCGTCTTGTCTATGTACATGGTGTCACAGAACAGGAAGTGAGGGGAGATCTCCCAGCTTCTTATGTATGTACATGGTGTCACAGAACAGGAAGTGAGGGGAGATCTCCCAGCTTCTTGTCTATGTCCTTGGTGTCACAGAACAGGAAGTGAGGGGAGATCTCCCAGTGTCTTGTCTATGTACATGGTGTCACAGAACAGGAAGTGAGGGGAGATCTCCCAGCTTCTTGTCTATGTACATGGTGTCACATAACGGGAAGTGAGGGGTGTCGCAGGACAGGAAGTGAGGGGAGAGCTCCCAGCTTCTTGCCTATGTCCTTGGTGTCACAGAACAGGAAGTGAGGGGAGATCTCCCAGTGTCTTTTCTATGTACATGGTGTCACAAAAGGGGAAGTAAAAGGAGATCCTCCTAATAACACACATCATTCTTTCCTGTGCCTTCATGGCAGCATGCGCATGGTTGGTTGATCCAACCCCCGGCCAACCCACAGCACCATTATAACTCTATAAAAGAGATCGACTGCTAAATGCCATGAGGAGTGGGGGAGCCGTGTTTCTGTGGATCTTTTTGGGGCAGTGTAAGTAGGACTCACCATTTGGTCCCCACGGCGGCTCTGTCTTGCCTGATCCTACTGCCAGACTCCCTGTCTCTGTTTTCTGTGCTGTCTCTGTAATTGCAGCCTGTGTGATAGCTGTGGGTGTTTCGTCACATATGGCGACCCATCACATTTGGCTACCCGCTAGACTGTGCATGCGCGATGCCGCCATATGCGTTCCAACACTGTGGCGATCTGCGAATTTTGTGGCCACACCCCTGAGTCCAGGTTCAAGCCCCACCATCCAAGTGGACATAGAGTTCGATTATAATTATGCAGAGCGAGGGGCCCTGTGGCAAAGTGGTATCTTACAACAGTATTGAACTCATATGGCGTCACACATGCGCACTCCAGCGGGTAGCAAAATGTGATGGGTAGTCGAATGTGATGTGACATACGCGTGGCTCTTCCTGGATGGGGCAGGAAGTGCAGGAGCGGCCATCTTGGTTGTTCCACACAGCTGATTTTGCCCTCACTTTTTTTAAACAGGTGGGTGAGCAGGAGAAAACAGTTGCTGTCTTGCCTCCCACCTGCTCTGCTGCTTGCTTGTCATCCTGCTACCCAGAGGAGCCAGCATGGAGAGTACCCAAGGTAGGAAGGGTTTGTTTACATACCTTTTTAAAGGGGCCGGTGTGCTGCATTTTCTTTTTCTTTGCCGACACTCTATTTGCTCTTTCTCTCTCGCTTTTTTTGTTCTTCTCTCTGTGGTGATTTTATTTTTGCAGCTTCACATAGCCTGTCGCCGTGCACAAAAGATCCTCAACATCCCTCTAGGTATGGGGCTGCAACATATTGGCGGGTACAATAAAAAAAGAGCAGGGCCTCATTTTAAGGGATATCTCTTTGTCCCTTTACAGCCCGCATTGGCACCCATCTCGCAGATGATCCAGTAGCCGTGGCCATACACATGGGCACTCTTCGCATTCTGCTCGAAGATCACATGACTCAGCACATCATGGTGCTAGGCACTCTGGGTATTCCCACAGTGTGTCTAGACCCCATGAGAAAGCCGGTTGGGCCTGTAGTAAGCAGACGCTGCCCAACAAACTGGTCTGCGAGAGATGTTTCTCAAAAGCCTCTAGAGACCAGGAGAAAGAGAAACAGGAGACAATGGCGTCTATGAAGAAAATGATCCAAGACTCGATCAAGGAGTTGGCCTTTTCTCAGGAGATAGCCGGGCCCTCTGGGATTGATAGACCGACGGACGCACCTGCCAACCAGAGGGGCTCAGCTACAGCTTCAGAGGATGAAGCAGCAGAGGATTCCTCTACATCCCTGGACTTTGCCATTATTGACCCCTTTATAACGGCGGTAAAAGAGGCCATACAGTGGGAAGAATCTGTTGAGCCTCCGCCAAAGTCACAAAGATACTTCCCTCAGTGAGATCAAGGACGTTGTTCTTGAAGAATGGAAGAAAGTCGACAAGAGACCGGTACCATTCAACCTTTTCCAGGAGAACCCAAAATTCCTTTTGACTTCCTGCCCACCCACGCCAGCCCAGTGGGTACTCGTTTAAAAGCATTTGCTCAGGTGTGGGTGGAGAATTGTACAGATCGGTGGGCGGTCTCCACCATCCAGCTGGGTCTTTTCTGGAAGTTCAAACGACAACCTCCTCAGACATCTTTCCTCCCCACCAGGATTCCCAGGTCGGTGGAGAAAGCAGGAATTTTGCGACAGTATGTGCAAACATTAATTCTCCAGAAAGCGGTAGTACCAGTTTCAGAGTCCGAATTGTACTCAGGCTTTTATTCTCCAGTTTTTCTTGTGCACAAAAAAAATGGGAGGGTGGAGGCCAGTGCTGGATCTGAAGAGATTGAACAGATTCATTCTCCTAGAACATTTCAAGATGGAGTCACTAAATACGGTCATACTGGCAGTCCAGCCGGGTGACTGGATGGTCTCCATAGACCTCCAGGATGCATACTTACCCATTCACCACCATTTTCAGGCTTACCAAATGTAGTATGTTATATCTAAAATATATATATATATATATATATATATATATATATGTGTATATATGTATGTAGTGTTTTTTATGTATTTCATATAGGCATTTTATTTAGGCATTCTAAGATAAGTTCATTCTAGGCAGGCCACATTCTTATCTGTTACACATATCAAAGGGGACTTGTTGATATACAGTCTCCAGACAAAGGCCACATATCAAAGGGGAACAGAAAATGAATGAATGGGAATATGCAAGAATGTAGATTAGGGCAGCTTTATGACTACAGCTGTTCACAGCTTGGGGTTATCTGCTGTCACTCTGAAAGACAGGAGCAGATCAAAGCAAATTGCTCAGCTTAGGGGATATAAGATGGCTTTCAGTCTAAGAAAAAATATCTCAGAGAAGGGTCTGTGATTATGAAGGCATAGGTCTAAGAGGAATATATTCGTTGTCATGTACTCTGTTGGATTGTCATCTACTACAAGACTGATTTTGTCATCTGTAAGACTGTTCTGTTTTGGAAGCTAATAAAGTGCGCCTCTCTGGAGAATTGGGTTTGCTGCGGAGAAGTACTTTTTTAATAACTACATACCATCGAAGAACGATAATATTAGATCACTACACCAAAGATTCAAAGTAGAGGACAGCTACCTTCAGTTCCAGTGTCTCCCATTCAGTATATCTACAGCACCAAAAACCTTTTACAATAGTCTTTGTGGCAATTCTAGCACCACTCAGAGAACAGGGGATCAAAGTCCTGCACTATCTGGACAACATCTTGATATTATCTCAGTGCAGAGTAAGGCCCCTTTCACACTGACAGACCGTTTAGGTCCGCCTGTCAGTTTTGACGGCGCACCTAAACGGGCGCTCCATGCTAGTCTATGGAGCAACGGATGTCAGCGGTGATATGTCCGCTCACATCCGACCCTGTCCGATCCGCCAAAAGCAGACAGATGGCCCTACGTCTGGATCCGCCGCTATCGGATCGGGTGAGATCTGATGAAAACTGACACGATGTCCGTTTCCATCTGATCTCTCCATAGAGACCAGCGGCGCTCGACAACCCCCCCCCCCCCTCTGCTCAGTGAGCAGAGAGGGACTTGTCATCCGCCAGCTCAGTGGAGATCAACGGAGAAATCTCCCGCTGAGCCGCCAGACAGAGGCGGACTCTGTGCAAGCGGACCCGCCTCGTGTGAAAGGGGCCTAATGTTATTGGCACACTTGCATGAGGTAGTGGATGTCCTGACCAGGATCGGTTGGTAATCAATCCAAGAGCCAGCTCACTCCTACGCAAGAGATGATATACCTGGGCGCTCTGTTCAACACCCAGAACCGGTCCGTTACCCTTCCACCGGCAAAATTCTCGGTCTTCAGAGAGAAGGTGAAGCAGGCCTTGTCAAGCCAATCTATGTCGGCATCGAGATGCCTCAGCCTCCTGGGGGCGTTTGCCTCATGTGGAGAAGGAAGTTGCTGTCCCAACAAATAGTGGTGACTCTGAGGATGAAGAACAGTCTCTGGTGGTGGACAAGGCACCAAAGCCTCCACAGTCACTGCCATCTTGGTCCCATCTCCTGGACCATTCTAACATCCGGATCCGACATGGTCCAGGGAAGATGGCAGTTCGACAACAGCAACGTAATATCCAATGTGCTGGAGCTGAGAGCAGCCTGGATGGCTATATCTCTTCTGGCCTCCTCTCTCAGAGGAAAATCGCTCCTGATACATATGGACAACAGAGCGGCGGTGGCCTATGTGCAAAACCAGGGCGGCACACACAGCAGATCCCTGATGTAGGAAGTGGAGCCAATTCTGTCATGGGCAGAGGGGAACCTGCTGAACCTCAGAGCAGCATACATCCCAGCCTTTCAGAATCACCAAGCGGATCTGTTGTCCAGGAATCTGTCCGACAACAAGTGGTCTCTGAATCAGACAGTGTTCGATTCGGATTGGTCAACAATGGGGTCACCCCCAAATAGACCTTTTTGCCTCTGAACACCAAAACGCCTCTACATTTCTCAAGATATGTCTGCCGGACGTCAGCGGGTGTGGATGCGCTAGCTCAGTCATGGAATTTCCGCTTGGCCTATGCCTTCCCTCCAATCCCTATGATCATACGTTTTCTCCAACGACTCAGCAAGGAGAGACTGATCGTGTTGGCAGTAATACCTTTATTGGCTGGGGAGGCCATGGTTCACCCTGCATCTGTCCCTCTGCGAACCCCTCCCTCTCCCACATCTTCAAGACCTTCTGTCTCAGGGAGACTTTGTGCATCCGCATCCAGAGCCTCTGAATTTAAGGGTCTGAAAGTTGAGAGGAGGAGATTGGAAGAAGTAGGGTGTTCCAGCCAAGTTATCAAAACTCTGCTTAAGGCAAGGAAGGCCTCCACAAGCAATACCTATTACAGGAATTGGCAGAAATTTCTCGAATGGGCACAAAGAGAGCAGTTTGACCCACTAAGGCTCTACCCACCAACATCCGCATGGAAGAAAACCATCGGGCCTTCGGAAAAAAACTCAAGACCCACCTCTTCTAACAAGCAGGACAACAAAGGACAGACCAAGCGCCTTGAGGCGATTCAGTTCGCATTTGTAGCGCTATACAAATCATTCATTCATTCATTCACTAAGACCAGAGGTTCAGAACGTGCTGCAATTTCTCCGGTCAGGCCTAGATTTAGGATTAGGCCTTGATACCGTGAAGGTGCACGTCTCGGCCCTCTCCGCTCTCACGGATACCAGATGGGTCCTAAATCCTCTAGTAGAATGCTTTCTAAGGGCAGTTAGAAGGCTAGAACCACCAAGAAGAAGTCTATACCCCAAATGGGACTTACCAATAGTGCTAAATTCTATTGCAGCACCTCCCTTTGCGCCTACGGAAGGCTGTTCTTTGGAAGACATCACACTGAAGGTGACCTTCCTGGTAGCTGTTACATCCAGGGCCGGTGCTACCACTAGGCAAACTAGGCAGCCACCCAGGGCGCACTGCTGCCTAGGGCGCCCAGCCACTGGTGTATCTACTCTTTTCTCTCTGCAGCAATCAACTAAGTCTCAGCATCAGCGGCAACAGAGGACTGTGGCTGTGTCCTGACTCCCGAATGAATGGAAGCAAGAAAACATTCATTGATGGGCGCTGGTAGGCTGCATTGATGGGCGCTGGTAGGGCTGCTATTGATGGGCGCAGATGAGGCTGCATTGATGGCGCTGGTGAGGCTGCATGGATGGGCGCTGGTGAGGCTGCATTGATGGGCGCAGGTGAGGCTGCATGGATGGGCGCTGGTGAGGCTGCATTGATGGGCCCTGGTAGGCTGTTATTGATGGGCGCTGGTGAGGCTGCATTGATGGGCGCTGGTGAGGCTGCATTGATGGGCGCTGGTGAGGCTGCATTGATGGGCACTGGTGAGGCTGCATTGATGGGCGCTGGTGAGGCTGCATTAATGGGCGCTGGTTAGGCTGCATTTGATGGGTGCTTCATGAAAAAGGTGGAGCATGGGCATGGCAAAGGGGTGGAGTCAGGGGGTGGAGCCAAGGGGGCGGTGGTAAAATTAGGTTTCGCCTAGGGTGTCAAGAATCCTTGCACCAGCCCTGGTCACATCAGGGCGCAGAGTCTCACAGATTCAAGCCCTAGGCTCTCGAGATCCCTATATCGTTTTCTGTCCAGACAGGGTAGTCCTTCAGCCTATCCATCAATTCGTACCTAAGGTCCCTTCCACATATCACTCCAATCAGGAGTGGGTCCTGCCAGCATTCCCGGAAGAACAGAATTCATCAAAACTGCACAAATTGGATATAGCAAGAGCCTTAAAATCCTACATCTCTGCTACTCTACACCTCCGTAAAGACGAAAGATTATTTGTAGTTCCTAGTGGTGCAAGGAAAGGGCAAGCAGCATCGAAGCGCACGATAGCGGGATGGATTGTGGCAGATTATACACAGGGATTACCGGGCTAGTGGGCTTCCTGTTCCTCCAGGAAGTGGATGCGCACTCAACGAGGGATTTCATCTTCATGGGCAGCCTTGGCAAAGGTCCCCCCTGAGATAATCTGCAAAGCAGCAAGCTGGTCCTCGTTCTCCATGTTTATAGCTCACTACATCCTAGATCCAGCTAGTCTCCCCTCCCGGGATTTTGGGAGGAAGACCTTGCAATTTTCTGTTTTGTAATAGTTAATAAAAAATTCTATTTTCTTCAGCATTCCCTCCCTGGTAGCGAGTTATTTACCATGCATATGCTGCCATTAAAGCGGTTCTGCACCCATTTCATTTAGTAAATCTCTTTGCCTTCCAAATCAGGCAAAGAGTACTAAATGAAATGTTTTCTTTTTTTTTTTTACTTACCTTGTAATTGATGACTTCCGGTCTTCTCTCTCTGCGGCGGCGGGCGGGGTCTCTGCGTCGATCGTCGTCACGCCGCACTGTCTCCTGGGATCTGGTGTCATTGATCCCAGGAGTCAGTGCGGGCATCTTCCGAAATCTCGCGAAATTTCGGCCACATCTTCCGAAATCTCGCGAAATTTCGGCCACATCTTCCGAAATCTCGCGAGATTTCGGCCACATCTGCCGAAATCTCGTGAGATGTCGGCAGATGTGCCGTTACTGCGCACGCGCGAGTAACGGCGGTGCATGCTGGGCCATCTAAAGTTCCTGTGGGTGTTTCACATGCCCACAGGCAAGATGGCACCCAGCACTAAAGAAGAAGACGAGGAACTTCATCGGACGAAAACCGGCGGCGATCGAGATGGAAGATGGAACAGGTGAGTCCCCCAATAAAGGTAAGCATCCTTTATATTCCGTCCCAAAAAAAAAAAAAATTATACAGAGTGCAGAACCGCTTTAAGGCACCAGGAAAATGTAATACTTACCTTTCCGTAATTTTCCTTTCCTGGTGCCTATCCATGGCAGCATATTCCCTCCCTTGTTCTGATTCTTGTGGCTGAATTGAGTCTAGTTAGGAGAATGAGGGTGGGGGGGGGGGGGGGGGTCAGTGCTTCGCTCTCTTTTATAGAGTTGTAATGTGGGTTGGCCTGGGGGTGGATCGACCAACCATGCGTATGCTGCCATGGATAGGCACCAGAAAAGGAAAATTACGGAAAGGTAAGTATTCAATTTTCCATTGTTTAGTGAGGAATGTCTAGAACCTCGGTCAGGAGTTTATTGTCACCCACATAAGACGATTATCTCTCACTTCCTGTCCAGGTGACACACGTGTGACAGAACAGGAAGTGGAAGGAAATCTCCTCTCTGGGGAGGGGCGGAGCATTTGGAATTTGAATTGTTGTCTATGAGCCAGTGATGGATTTTCTGTGATATCTTTACAGGTGAAGTCTAGTCTGGCGATGAACACGATCACTGCGATCTTTGCCGGTGCCTCCATTATACTCTTTGCCATCAATTTTATTTCTGTTTATTCAGAACAAAACCCGTTCTGTCTTTACAACGTACTGAAGAAGACATGTGAAGGCCGCTTTGTCTACGGTGTAAGCTCTGAAACCTTCTATACTGGGGTTGGGGGGGGGGGGTGACATCGTAATAAAGGGGATCTCTGACTCCTGAATCACTGGGGGGAGGGGGATGATATTGTATTAAAGGGGATCTCTGACTCCAGGATCACTGGGGGGTGACATTGTAATAAAGGGGATCTCTGACTCCTGAATCACTGGGGGGGAGGGGGTATTAAAGTACACCCCCTCCCTCAGTCCAGACCTCCCCCCTCTCCACTAAGTATAGACCCCTGCATCCCTCAGTACAGACCCCCCTTCACTAAGTATAGACCCCTGCATCCCTCAGTACAGACCCCCCTTCACTAAGTATAGACCCCCCATCCCTCAGTACAGACCCCCCTCCCTCAGTCCAGACCCCCCTCTCCACTAAGTATAGGCCCCGTCCCTCCATCCAGACCCCGCTCTTCACTAAATACAGACCCCCTCCCTCAGTCCAGACCCCCCTCTCCACTAACTATAGACCCCCCGTCCCTCAGTATAGACCCCACTCTATACTAAGTACAGACCCCACTCTATACTAAGTACAGACCCCCCCTCAGTACAGACCCCCCTCTCCACTAAGTATAGACCCCCCGTCCCTCAGTACAGACCCCCCCTCTCCACTATGTATAGACCCCCCGTCCCTCAGTAAAGACCCCCCCTCTCCACTAAGTATAGACCCCCCCCCGTCCCTCAGTACAGACCCCCCCTCTCCACTATGTATAGACCCCCCGTCCCTCAGTAAAGACCCCCCCTCTCCACTATGTATAGACCCCCCCGTCCCTCAGTAAAGACCCCCCCTCTCCACTATGTATAGCCCCCCCATCCCTCAGTCCAGACCCCCTCTATACTAAGTATAGACCCTCCCTGTCCCTCAGTATAGACCCCACTCTATACTAAGTACAGACCCCACTCTATACTAAGTACAGACCCCCCCTCAGTACAGACCCCCCTCTCCACTAAGTATAGACCCCCCGTCCCTCAGTACAGACCCCCCCTCTCCACTATGTATAGACCCCCCCGTCCCTCAGTAAAGACCCCCCCTCTCCACTATGTATAGACCCCCCCGTCCCTCAGTACAGACCCCCCCTCTCCACTATGTATAGCCCCCCCCATCCCTCAGTCCAGACCCCCTCTATACTAAGTATAGACCCTCCCTGTCCCCTAGTATGGACCCCCTCTCCATCTGTGCTAGTAGGGGGTAGGGGGTGGGGGGGTTACTATGTGCTAGGGGGGGCATTTTGAGAGAGGAGGGGACTTGTGCTAGTAGGGAGGTGTGTGTGGGGGGGGGGCAGATATGTGCTTATGCTCTTGTAGGGGGTAGGATTTTTTTTTTAACACTCTATTCCTTTTTTATTGGCTTTTAACATTTACAAATGCAGCAATTTAGAATTTGGATGAAATGTTTAGCACTGGGAATCACTTTTTGAAAGATAAAAAGTGCATTTTATATACAACTATAATATAGATCAGACCAAAATGAGGGGGAAAGAGGGACAGAGGGACATCCAAATCAGGGGCAGACCCTCAAAATCAGGGACAGACCCTCAAAATCAGGGACAGACCCTCAAAATCAGGGACAGACCCTCAAAATCAGGGACAGTTGGGAGCTATGCAATCACTCGTGTATTAGTGTTAGTTTTCCCCCACACATAGCGTTTGATTTTAGGACAAAAAGTTGAATTTTGGTCTCCTATGACCAGATCACCTTCTTCCACATGTTTGCTCCCCTCCCCCACATGGCTTCTCACAAACTACAAACAGGACTTCTTATGACTTTCTTTCTCCAATGTCTTTCTTCTTGTCGCTCTTCCATAAAGGGCAGATTTGTGGAGTGCACCACTAATGCCCCGTACACACGGACATTCCGACAACAAAATCCATCGGATTTTTTCCGACGGATGTCGGCTCAAACTTGTCTCGCATACACACGGTCGCACAAAGTTGTCGGAAATTCAGATCGTCAAGGACGCGGTGACGTACAACACGTACGACGGGACTATAAAGAGGAAGTTCAATAGCCAGTAGCCAATAGCTTCCGTCTCGTAATTTATTCTGAGCATGCGTGGCACTTTGTGCGTCGGAAATTGTGTACACGCGATCGGAATTTACGCGATCAGATTTTGTTGTTGGAAAATTTTATATCCAGATCTCAAAATTTGTGTGTCGGAAATTCTGATGGAAAAAGACAGATGGAGCCTACACACGGTCAGAATTTCCGACAACACGCGCCGATCGCACATTTTCCGTCGGAAAGTCTGACCGTGTGTACGGGGCATAATGGTTGTCCTGTGGACAGATTCTCCCACCTGAGCTGTGGATCTCTGCAGCTCCTCCAGAGTTCCCATGGGCCTCTTGGCTCTTCTCTGAATGCTCTCCTTGCCCGGCCCGGTCAGTTTAGGTGGACGGCCATGTCTTGGTAGGTTTGTAGTTGTGCCACACTCTTTCCATTTTCTGATGATGGATTGAACAGAGCTCCGTGAGATGTTCAAAGCTTGGGAGATCTTTTTTTATAACATAACCCTGCCTTATACTTCTCCACAACTTAATCCCTGACCTGTCTGGGGTGTTCCTTGGCCTTCATGATGCTGTTTGTTCACTAAGGTTCTCTAACAAATCTCTGAGGGCTTCACAGAACAGCTGTATTTATACTGAGATGAAATGAGACACAGGTGGACTCTATTTACTAATTAGGTGACTTCTGAAGGCAATTGGTTCCACTAGATTTTAGTTAGGGGTATCAGAGTAAAGGGGGCTGAATACAAATGCCCCCCCCCCCCCACACACACACTTTTCACATATTTATTTGTAAAAAAAAAAAATGGAAAACCATTTATCATTTTCCTTCCACTTTACAATTATGAGCCACTTTGTGTTGGTCCATCACATAAAATCCCAATAAAAGACATTTACGTTTTTGGTGGTAACATGATAACATGTGGAAAATGTCAAGGGGTATGAATACTTTTTTAAGTCTATATATTAGGTGCAGGGTGGGGAGGGGTCCACTTTAAGGGGGGGGCTCATAGAAGTGATAGGTAATGCTGGTTCTGAATCTTTGCACTCTTCCATGGTCACTAATGGGAGGTTCTCCTCTGCTTTTCCCTATTTTAGGATTTCATGATCGGGGTTTTATCCATTCAGTTTTTATTCGTTCTACTGATGTTCACTATCACCATATCCTCCGCTGCGTTCGCCTGCAAAACACTTTGTAGAGAATCCTTCCAGGAAGTGGTAAGTGGGCTGTTAGTTCGGCATATCATTACAAAATCGCCAAAATAACAATAAACATATATATATAGATATAAACAAAGAGCTGTGGTATCTGTGACCAAAGTGGCCAATATCCAAACGTCTCTGGAGGGGACAAGAAAACAACAAACCAAATTTCTATGGGGGCGTGCATAATATAGTAACATGTATAGACCAAAATTATATATATATATATATACAGGGGTCAAGTCCTGGGGAAAAAAGTGTGGGAACTCCCACCCAAGATCCACTCGCCCACCAAAAAAAAAAAAGTTACGCTCATATGCACGAACGCTTCAAAAGTGGTATTTTTCATCCAATTTTCGTATTGTGTATGAAGCTTAATTGTTACTTAGTACATAAAAAAAAAAACAGTCCTCAATAAACATAAATACAGTAATTCACTGAATAATCAGCATTCATTCAATTGTGCTTCCATGCAAATGGGAACATCATGTTCTGATCTTTATTGGGAATGTTATTTTGTATATAGAGTGTTTATGTGGTGAGTTTACACTTTTCATTGAACAGAGTTTGGATAACACAGGGTTAAACGGAAAGGTCATAAATGAACTGCACATTATCTGGACAGAGGTCTGACTAAATACAATCTCTTAGCAGCAGGGACCTGATCTACCTGTCAGCTAGCTGTGATTGACAGGTAGATCGAAGCGGAAGCTGTCATGGGGCCCCCTACTGGCAATGCCTGAATGGTCAGGTGTGTGGCACTTACTATTGCGAGCTGTGTCAGCAGCTGCTGGTGTAGCACCTGCCACACAGCTCGCATACTTCAAAGTCTTGCAGGACACGGCTGCTAACGGGAACTGAGTTCCTGTTGTGGAAAAAGTACAGGAACTCCGTTCCCATGCGTTCCCGCAGGACTTGAGCCCTGTGTATATATATATATACACATATATACCCTGAGGTATAACCCCCTGAGGAGCGGCTATGTATTTCTGGGCTTACCGATTACCTCCTCCTTGTAGCTCGTCGTTCTTGTCTAGGGGTTCCCAGGGTTGACACCCAATAATTGCGGAGACTGACACCTGAATTCCTGTTTAGGATTTTTATTTGCATAAAACGATAAAACAGAACACAGTCTCTCAGTTGGGAATAGAGGGTTAGGCCCCTTTCACACGATCGGACCGCTCAGATCCGCCTGTCAGTTTTGACGGCGGACCTGAACGGGCGCTCCATGTTAGT
Source organism: Lithobates sylvaticus (assembly GCA_028564925.1). Taxonomy (NCBI): domain Eukaryota; kingdom Metazoa; phylum Chordata; class Amphibia; order Anura; family Ranidae; genus Lithobates; species Lithobates sylvaticus. The sequence goes on from CM053032.1 coordinate 273,853,432, forward strand.
CTATGGAGCGTCGGATGTCAGCGGAGACATGTCCGCTAGACATGTGCACAACAGAAAAATTTGTTTATTTTTGTTTAGTTTTTTTCGTTTCCGTTGATTCGTAACGATTCGTAAATTCGTAAGTCGTCGGCGTTCGTATTCGTAACGATTCGTATTTTCGTAAGAGTTATTTTTTCGTTGATTCGTTTTTTCCGTTAGTTTAATTTTTGTTTATTCGAAATTCGGACGCATTCGTATTTATTCGTACTTTCGTAACATTCGTAGATTCGTAATCGGAGCATAATTCATAATTTTATGTAATGTGTATGCTATTATTACATTTTAAGAGACACGGAAAATTACGAATCGAAAAAAAAAAGTTACGAATGTAAATTTTTTTTTCGTTCAATCCATTCGAAGCACGTTAAGCAGCGCCATTGTAAGAGACACGAAAAATTACGAATCGACAAACAAAAAAAGAAAAATTACGAATGTACGAATGTACGAATTTTTTCGTTCAATCCATTCGAAGCATGTTAAGCAGCGCCATTGTAAGGGACACGGAAAATTACCAATTCAAAAAAAAAAAAAAAAGTTACGAATGTACGAATTTTTTCGTTCAATCCATTCGAAGCACGTTAAGCAACGCCATTGTAAGGGACACGGAAAATTACCAATTCAACAAAAAAAAAAAATTACGAATGTACGAATTTTTTCGTTCATTTTGATTTTCGTTGTTCCTGTTTTCGATTTTCGGATTTTCTTCTTTCGTAGATTCGTTGTTTCTAATTAGTTTTTTTCGGATTTTCGTTTTTTCGGATTCGTTCGATTGGTTAAAATTTTTAGCGAATCGTACGATAACGAATGAACGAATATAACGGAAAAAAACGAAAAACGAAACGAATTGCACATGTCTAATGTCCGCTGACAACCGACCCGGTCCGATCCGCCAAAAGCAGACGTATGTCTCTACGTCCAGATCCGTCGGGTGAGATCTGATGAAAATAGACACGCTGTCCGTTTTCATCCGATCTCTCCATAGAGACCAGCGGCACTGGACAAGCCCCTCCCCGCTCAGTGAGCAGAGAGGGACCTGTCATCCGCCGGCTCAGCGGAGATCAACGGAGAGATCTCCCGCTGAGCCGGCGGACAGAGGCGGGCTCCGTGGAAGCGGGGTCCGCCTCGTGTGAAAGGGGCCTAAGGGTGATAAAGCTCAGGGACTTAAGAACTGCTGACAGTAAATGTCTCTCTCAGATGATCCAGGCAGTAGCCACTCGCAACTGGACAACTTGACCGTTGGATAAATCCTTACTTGTAGATTTAGCAGCCAACAAGTGATTTTGGAATTAGAAAAGTCTCTGCCACCGACTTGGTTGTGAAACCTTAAATGACTATGCAAAAGTCTCTCACAGAAATTCTTATGCCGCGTACACACGAAGGGACAATCCCGCGGGATTATCCTCTGGACCGAAGTCCAGCGGATAATCCCCTCGTGTGTGGGCGCCGGCGGACTTTTTTTGGCCAAAGTACGGCGGACTAAAGTTTGAAGTTTTGTTTTCAAATTATCCGCTGGACTTGGCAGTCCAGCGGACAATCCCGCCGTTAGTGGGCAAGTCCGCGGGACTTTTGAAATGAAGGGACTTGCCGCTCATCGGCAAGTCCGTTCATTTAGCACGTGACTTCAGGTTACGTAGCTAGCGTAGGCAGTTACTGCCGCCGCGCTAGCTCCGTGACCTGGCATGGATTTAAAGGGACTCCCCACGCCGAAAAAAACGGCGTGGGGGTTCCCCCCAAATCCATGTCAGACCCTCATCCGAGCACGCAGCCTGGCAGGCCAGGAAAGGGGTGGGGACGAACGAGCGCCCCCCCCCTCCTGAGCCGTACCAGGCCGCGTGCCCTCAACATGGGGGGTGCCCTGGGGAAAGGGGGGCCGTGCGGCCCCCCCCCACCCCAAAGCACCTTGTCCCCATGTTGATGAGGACAAGGGCCTCTTCCCGACAACCCTGGCCGTTGGTTGTCGGGGTCTGCGGGCGGGGGCTTATCGGAATCTGGGAACCCCCTTTAATAAGGGGGCCCCCAGATCCCGGCCCCCCACCCTATGTGAATGAGTATGGGGTACGATGTACCCCTACCCATTCACCTAAGGTGTAAAATGTAAAGTAAAAAAAAACACCCACACTTTTGAAAAAATAGTTTATTGCACTGCTCCGGGGGTCTTCTTCCGTCTTGGGGGTCTTCTCGCTGGACTCCTCCGCTCTCTTCTGCTCTTTTACCTAGCTCTTTCACGAGCGGGGGAAGTCCGGCTACCTTCTTCGTCGTCGCCGCCGTCTGGGGGTCTCGATCCGCCTTCGGGGGTCTTCCGGGGGTCTCTTCTGTTCTTGCGGCGGTCGTCGTCTTCCGCGCCGCCGGCACCTTCTTCTTCTTCTTGTCCTTCTTCTTGTTCTTCTTCTTCCGATGTTGACCCGACGCTCTCTCTGCCCGGAATGCCTGTGCCGCTCTGCGCTGAGACTTATATAGGGACATGGGGGACAGGGTCACATGCACATGTCACATGGTAACCCCGCCCCCTTGTGTTGTCACAGTCCCGGAGGATGCTGGGACTGTGACATCGCAAGGGGGCGGGGTCACCATGTGACATGACAGGCGTGGGGATTCCCTTTAAATCCATGCCAGCTTGCGGAGCTAGCGCGGCGGCATTTACTGCCTACGCTAGCTACGTAACCTGAAGTTACGT
>CM053032.1:273861144-274071144 GCA_028564925.1 Lithobates sylvaticus
CCACCACTGTGCTATCAAACGCCACCACTGTGCCATCAAACGCCACCACTGTGCCATCAAACGCCACCACTGTGCCATCAAACGCCACCACTGTGCTATCAAACGCCACCACTGTGCTATCAAACGCCACCACTGTGCCATCAAACGCCACCACTGTGCCATCAAACGCCACCACTGTGCCATCAAACGCCACCACTGTGCTATCAAACGCCACCACTGTGCCATCAAATGCTGCCACTGTGCCCATCAAATGTCGCCATTGTGCCCATCAATTGTAGCCACTGTACCATCAAACGCCACCACTGTAGCATCAAAAGTCGCCACTGTGCCCATCAAATGCCGCCAGTGTGCCCATCAAATGCCACCACTGTGCCCATTAAATGCTGCCGGTGTGCCCATTAAATGCTGCCGGTGTGCCAAATGCTGCCACTGTGAATCCCCACCGCCCGCTCGCACACCCACACACATATGCATGCACACCCCCACACACACATGCATGCACACCCCCCCCCCCCACACACACACACATGCATGCACACCCCCCCCCCCCCCCCCACACACACATGCATGCACACACATATAAACACACATACAGTAGATAGTCATAAAAAAAAACTGCACTGTAGGGGGAGACAAAGAGCACAGCACAGCACACAGTGCTTTCACTTTAGGTATGTGAGGAGCTCCCTGCACAGTCCGATTACAGTTCGGCTGACGATCGGGGAGCTCCTCTCAGCCTCCCCTCCTATCAAAGAATACAGGGGGGCCTCAAGGGCCCCCTGCAGCAAGGGGCCCGGTCGCCATGGCGATCTTGGCGACCCCTTTAATTCCGCCACTGAATGTGCCCCCCCCCCCCCATGTACAAAGCCAGCTCCATAAAGACACGACTGTGTCCCCCGTGTACAAAGCCATATCCAAGCAGACATGTTAGGAGGCAAGCCAGGGTCATACCCGAAGGTCAGCAGATATAAGCCTTGGTCAGGAACTTACTAAGGTCAAGCCAGGAATCAGAAGAGACAAGCTGTGATCAAGAACCAGCCAAGGTCAAACCAACTGTGCCCCCCCCCCCCCCGTGCACACATGGGATGACCAGATTGGCGTGTAGGGACTTAAGTGTCCAGACCTGAACCCTACGAAACCCCTAATTTCTAAACGCACTCCTCAGTCTTGTGGAAAGTCGTCCTAGAAGAGTGGAGGAACTCAAAAGACTTGAGAGTGGAAGATGGTATAACTACAAAGGGGGCAACTCCATAAAGACATGGTTTGACCAGTTTGGTGTGGAGGAACTCCAGAGTCCTGCACAGTGCCCTGACCTCATCCCTACTGATATCCTTTGGAATGAATTGGAAGGCCGATGGTGGGCAAGGTCTTCTCATCCAACATCAGTAAACAACCTCAAAAATGGGCACAAATTTCCGCAGACCCCCTCCCAACATCTTGTAGAAAGTCTTCCCAGAAGGGTGGAGGATGGTATAGTAATAAAGGGGGTAACTCCATATTAATGGCCATAGTTTTGGAATGGAATGTCTAACAAACTTGGAACCCTGACCTCATCCCTACTGATCACCTTTGGGATAGACTGAAATGCCAATGGTGAGCCAGGTCTTCTCATCCAACATCCGTACCCGATTTTACCCATTTCAATATCTTGTGAAAAGTCTCCGAAGATAAGAGACTGTTATACCCACAGAGGAGGATGGGGGGGCTCCATATGAACACTGTAGTCACACCTGAGCGATATGAGGGACCTTCCTGAATTCAACAATCAACATCTAGGTTCCCATTATAGTGGTGCCCATTCACCTCTGATTGGCATCCATCAGTACAATACACTACAATGCCGCCTATCAGTGCCCATCTGTGCCGCCTATCAGTGCCTATCCATGCTCATCCGTGCCGCCTATACATGCCCATCCGTGCCGCCTATCCATGCCCATCCGTGCTGCCTATCCATGCCCATCCATGCTGCCTATCCATGCCAATCCGTGCCACCTATCAGTGCCAATTTGTGCCACCTATCAGTGCCCATCCCTGTCGCCCCTTCAGTGCCACCTTTGAGTGCCCATCAGTGCCGCCTATCAGTGCCACATATCAGTGCCCATCAATGCCACCTCATCAGTGCCACTTCATTGGTGCCACCTCATCGGTGCCCATCAGTGCAGCCCCATCAGTGCCTATCAGTGAAGGAGAAAACTTACTTATTTACAAAGTTTCGAAACCGAAACAAAAAAAACATATTTTTTTTCCAAATTTTCTGTCTTTTTTTATTTGTTGAGCGAAAAAATAAAAACCGTAGAGGTGATCAAATACCATCAAAAGAAATCTCTATTTGTGGGAACAAAATGATAAAAATGTAGTTTGGGTACAGTGTAGTATGACCGCGCAATTGTCATTCAAAGTGTGACAGCGCTGAAAGCTGAAAATTGGTCTGGGCAGGAAGGTGTTTAAGTGCCCCCCCCCCCCCCCCGGTATTGAAGTGGTCAATGTCACACGATTTTGGCCCCCATAGAGTTCAGTAGGAGCCTCCTGAAAATGCGTGTTTTTTTTGTGACGTTTCTTGCCCCTCCCCCCTCCAGCTTTTCATCGGCTGAACCAAAAAACACTTAAGCCTAAAAAATTCATGTACAAATGCACAAAACAAGTTACAAAATCATCTGAAAACGCTGATGCCGAGGTGTGAACGGGGCTTCTGGTTTTGGAACGGGATGTCCAGCAAGCTCATGTAGACAGAGGCGGCTCTCTAATTAGGCAAATTAGGCGGTCGCCTAAGGCCTCGCACTCCTAGGGGCCTCGCGTCCGCCTAATTCGCCTGATGTGTGTGTTACAGTTGAAGGGAATATCATGCAATTTTATACAGTTCATTTCTATTGCTTTAATTATTTTTCCCATTATGGGCATGAGTGGGGCTTCATGTCTAAGATTTGCCTAAGGCCTCACAAAGCCTAGAGCTGCCTCTTTAGAAGCGACTCTCTAATTAGGCGGTCGCCTAAGGCCTCGCACTCCTAGGGGCCTCGTGGCCGCCTAATTCGCCTGATGTGTGTGTTACAGTTGAAGGGAATATCATGCAATTTATACAGTTAATTTCTATTTCTTTAATAATTTTTCCCATTTTGGGCATGAGTGGGGCCTCATGTCTAAGATTTGCCTAAGGCCTCACAAAGCCTAGAGCCGCCTCTGCATGTAGAGGTGCTGGTCAGGTGAACTTTGGGCCATACAGTGTAAGTAAAGACCTCCTCCAGCATCGTGTTCACAGATAAACGCATTTGCTGATGTTTTATACTATTATCGGATTATTTTATACATGTTTATTTAAAGCCATTTACTATTAATACCTTTTTTTGTTTTTCAGACTGTAGTTGTCTACCAAACCGTACCGCCTACTGCCGATCCATCGGACACCATGGCCTTCTCCTCAGTACCAGCACCCTCTGGTGGCATTTCTGGGATATAACAAGGGGTTAAACTGTAATCTCAGGACTGTTCAGCGTAATGATGAAAGAAATGTGAATTTTTTTTTACCAAAGAGAACCCGAGGACACAGACATATACTTTGCACACAAGCAATGCCTTTTTGTTTCATATAACGTAAGGGAAGGGCCAAAACCCCTATTAGGGTATTTTCTGCCACCTCTATCCCACCGAGGAGACTTCCCTTCACTTCCTGTCTTTAAGACATGACAGGAAATTACAGAAATACTTTAACCACTTCCCGACCGCCTCACGCAGATATACTGCGGCAGAATGGCACGGGCAGGCAAAATCACGTACCTGTACGTGGCCCTTTAATTGCCTGCCCGTGGGTCGCGACCTAGTCGGGAGCTCCGTGACCCCGGCCGCGGGACCAGTGGACCCGATCGCCGCCGGTGTCCCGCGATCGGGTCACAGAGCTGAAGAACGGGGAGAGGTCTGTGTAAACAAACCTCTCCCCGCGCTTCCTACACTGCCTGTCATTGATCTGCTGTTCCCGGTCATCGGGAAAGCCGATCAATGACGTCAGACGTCAGCCACGCCCCCTAATGTAAAAAAACACAACATGTCACAGCCCATAACCCCTCCCCTCCCCCTAGTGGTTAACTCTTTCACTACCACTGTCATTTATACAGGAATCAATGCATTTAAATAGCACTGATTGCTGTATAAATGACAATGGTCCCAAAAATGTGACAAAAATGTCCGATGTGTCCGCCATAATGTCGCAGTCACAATAAAAATCGCAGATCGCCGCCATTACTAGTAAAAAAAAAAAAAAATATTAATAAAAATGCTATAAAACTATCCCCCATTTTGTAAACGCTATAACTTTTGCGCAAACCAATCAATAATCGCTAATTGCGATTTTTTTTTTTTACCAAAAATATGTAGAAGAATACGTATCGGCCTAAACTGAGGAAAAAAACATTTTTTTATATATTTTTTTGGGGATATTTATTATAGCAAAAAGTAAAAAATATTGCATTTTTTTCAAAATTGTCGCTCTATTTTTGTTTATAGCGCAAAAAATAAAAACCGCAGGGGCGATCAAATACCACCAAAAGAAAGCTCTATTTGTGGGAAAAAAAGGACCCCAATTTTGTTTGGGAGCCACGTCGCACGACCGCGCATTTGTCAGTTAAATCGACGCAGTGCCAAATCGCAAAAAGGGGCCTGGTCCTTTGGCTGCCAATTGGTCCGGGGCTGAAAGTGGTTTTAATAATGACTTAATTCCCATTTCTGAGTTGTCCCAGGAACGTGTGTCCCCATTGGAGGACTCTCCCTTACCTCCTTCTCTAGTGACAACTCATGATTTTGGGCTTTCCACATCACTTTCTGTCTTGATGACAATGGTCACCAGCAGGCTTTTCTCAGAGAATAGGTGCAGGAACTCCCCCTTTCTGAGTCACCCCTTTTCTCTGCCACTACCCACCTCCGATCACCATTCCTTGGTTCCACCCCCTACCTACCTCCCATTACTGCCCTTTTAGATAATACAGAACCAAGTATCATTTTGTGGCCATAAGTAATTTGTATGGAATTTGTTAATGATAACAATAAAAGAGGTAAAATAGATGCCCTGTAACAATACAGCCCCCCTCCAGCAACATTAGATCCCCCCCCAACAGCAATGGACCACCCGAAACAACCCCCCCCCCCCAACAGCAACAACAGATCTCCCCACAGCCAGCATCAATAGACTCTCCAGCAGCCAGCAACAATAGACCCCTCCCTCAACAGTAGATCTTTCCGAGCAATAACTATCAACAGCAATATAAGACCCATCCCCAGCAACAATAGTCCCCCCATAAAAAAAAAAAAATTGATCCCCCAGCAGCCAGCATCAATAGAACCTGCAGCACACCCAGGGCTGGTGCAAGGATTGTTGACACCCTAGGCGAAACCTAATTTTGCCGCCCCCCCTTGACTCCACCCCTGCCCTGCCTTTTCCCTGCCCATGTAAACACCACTTTTTTAACGAAGCACCCATAAAATGCAGCCTACCAGCGCCCATCAAATGCAGCCTACCAGCGCCCATCAAATGCAGCCTACCAGCACCCATCAAATGCAGCCTACCAGCGCCCATCAAATGCAGCCTACCAGCGCCCATCAAATGCATCCTACCAGCGCCCATCAAATGCATCCTACCAGCGCCCATCAAATGCATCCTACCAGCGCCCATCAAATGCATCCTACCAGCGCCCATCAAATGCAGCCTACCAGCACCCATCAAATGCAGCCTACCAGCGCCCATCAAATGCAGCCTATCAGCGCCCATCAATGCAGCCTACCAGCGCCCATCAAATGCAGCCCACCAGCGCCCATCAATGCAGCCTACCAGCGCCCATGAAATGCAGCCCACCAGCGCACATCAAATGCAGCCTCACCAGCGCACATCAATGCAGCCTCACCAGCACCCATCAATGCAGCCTCACCAGGACCCATCAAATGCAGCCTATCAGCGCCCATCAATGCAGCCTACCAGTGCCCATCAATGAATGTTTGCTTGCTTCCATTCATTCAGGAGTCGGGACACAGTCCTTCACTGCCGCTGCGCCTCTGACACTATCTGTGAACAGAGGGGTGGCTGCCTGCTGATGCTGAGACTTAGTTGCTTGCTGCAGAGAGAAGAGAGTAGGAAAACCAGTGGCCGGGCGCCCCCTAGGCAGCATGGCGCCCTAGGCGGCTGCCTAGTTTGCCTAGTGGTAGCACCGGCCTTGAGCACACCCATCACCCCTTACCATTACATGCAATCAGTGCTGGAGGTGCCGAAACTGCCTTCCCCCACGTTCCCGCTAAAAAAAAAAAGCCCTGGTCACTAGGAGAAATAAAGGGGTGAATCTTCCCAGTGGGGACACAGACAGCAATGAAACACTTGGCAAAGGGTCCAACCCCCTCCCTAACCAAAAACGACCTTTCCATAAACTTCACTATCTCCTAGGAGTGTTTTCTGGACAGGAGCTCAGACACACCCGAGAGAAGTCCTGACCCTTTCCTGTGGGAAACCTTTTGGCCAGAGTTGGGCTTTAGGAGGGTTACTTGTTGATGCACAGATGGGTGACCGCACTGTCCCTCCTCCACCTTAGGCCTCATGTACACGGGGGGGACATTTTTGCAGCTGCTTCTAGGGACCCCAGGCATTTTCTATCTGTCTCTAAACTCCCTGCATGCCGGGTGAGTTTTTAATGCTGCTTTGCTCCTCTCGGGAGGGTTTTACAACCAACTATTGCGCAGGAGGTCTAAATCCGGAGCGGTTCGGTAAAGCCGGGAAACCATTTCACACCTTTCTGAGCTGCTGAAAATGGGCCCTGAATAATGGAAGTGTTTTATTATGAAAGCTTCCAAACCTGTTGGCACTTTCCTGGTGCTCCATAGATGGATTACGCATTATATTTTATTACAAAGCTTTCATTTTATTGGAAGAATCATACATGTTATAAAGCCGTGCTTAGAATATTCTCCTGGAAAGACTATCAGTACATTCTAGAAGAGTCTTTCTAATACATTTCTATAATCCGCATTTTTCTTATATTGCCTGGGTTATCCCACCTATCAGAGCGTTACCTATATCAACAGGATGTTATTTCAGTCTTTCATGCTGATTTGTAATGAGGGGGCGCGGCTACGTTCTATTGCCGCGTACACACGGTCGGAATTCTCGTCGGAAAAAACTCTGACGGTTTTTCCGTCGGAATTCCGACACAATGCCTACACACGGTCACACCAAATTCCGACGGTCAATAGCACAGCGGCATAAAACACGTTCGACAGCACTATAAAAGGGAAGTTTAATGCTTCCGAGCATGCGTCGAATTGTTTCCGAGCATGCGTCGGAATTTTGCGTGTCGGAATTGCATACACACGATCGGAAAATCCGATAGAAAGGTTTTCCGTCGGAAAAATTGAGAACAGGTTCTCAATTCAAAGTCCGTGGGAAATTCCGACAGAAAAAGACCGATGGGCATACACACGGTCGGAAAATCCGATGAAAAGCTCCCATCGGACTGTTTCCATCGGAAATTCCGACCGTGTGTACGCGGCATTAGTAGTTTAATTAAATGAGGGGCGCTAGTACCAACAAGAGATACTAAATTAATTAATAGGTTAATTAATTGTATATTCTGAACTGTAAAGTAGAGACTAAGAGCTTATTGAAAAAAGGTGTGCAGACACAATATAGATCTACCATGAACTAAGCTAATTAATAACTATTTAAAGTGATAATAGTGAACCACATTTGGTTACTCATACATTACAACCATTATAATGTGAATAATAAAAATTGGTTAGAGTGTGTTTATACAAACAATAATAACACCAGACACCTAGCGTGACCCAGTGTGGTATAAATTAATTATTACCCCAAAGATAATTAACACACAAAATAGAGCTGACCGAGCTCTATTTAAATTAAATAATATAAATATAACAGACCCTGTACCTTGTATCACAATGTGTACAACGAAAGTTAATGATCAAGCACTTATGCCCAATCTAATATATAAAAAGTGCAAACCAACAAATTTGGCAAATATCCCAATATCTTGGGTACATCCAAAAAACGTGAAAAATATTAATAAAAATTAGACAGTGTTAATTGATATAACGCAAAGTTCATGTAGTATATAAAAAGTGCAAGCCAACAAAATTGGCAAATAATCCCAATATCTTGGGTGCATCCAAAAAACGTGAAAAATATTAATATAAATTAGACAGTGTTAATTGATATAACGCAAAGTTCATATAGTAGTCCTTGCTGCAAAACGCCACAATCACTCCTGTAGATATAGCTTGTGCACCATCACCAGACAAATTCTCGATCCACCCAATGTGAGAACCAGCAGTATTAAATGGCCTCTTACCAAATGGAGTTGATTACTTTGTTTAGAAGCAATCAAATGCGCTTTCACAGGATTGTGCCTGTACACTGAGTGACACACCCTCACTCAAGGGCTCTCTTCCCTCTATCAGACCAGCTCAGATGGAATGGAAACATATGTGGGAATATAAAGAGAGGCGCACCTCATAGCGTAATAACGTTTTATTTAAAAAATAGCATAAAAAAACACAGCAGCCAATTGCTCACTTACATTTTCCAGTGCCTACCCGGCACTGAGGCTACTTGCGATATGAAGAATTGTAGACGGCCACTCACATTGGCTTGTCTAGCTCCGCGCTTAGGATAATTCAAAAAGGTCTATACTAATATTAATAATGTAAACCCAGTACAGCTGCTCCCTATGAAATCTAGATGATTTGATTGGTAGTTTAATTAAATGAGGGGCGCTAGTACCAACAAGAGATACTAAATTAATTAATAGGTTAATTAATTGTATATTCTGAACTGTATAGTAGAGACTAAGAGCTTATTGAAAAAAGGTGTGCAGACACAATATAGATCTACCATGAACTAAGCTAATTAATAACTATTTAACGTGATAATAGTGAACCACATTTGGTTACTCATACATTACAACCATTATAATGTGAATAATAAAAATTGGTTAGAGTGTGTTTATACAAACAATAATAACACCAGACACCTAGCGTGACCCAGTGAGGTATAAATTAATTATTACCCCAAAGATAATTAACACACAAAATAGAGCTGACCGAGCTCTATTTAAATTAAATAATATAAATATAACAGACCCTGTACCTTGTATCACAATGTGTACAACGAAAATTAATGATCAAGCACTTATGCCCAATCTAATACATAAAAAGTGCAAACCAACAAATTTGGCAAATATCCCAATGTCTTGGGTACATCCAAAAAACGTGAAAAATATTAATATAAATTAGACAGTGTTAATTGATATAACGCAAAGTTCATGTAGTATATAAAAAGTGCAAGCCAACAAAATTGGCAAATAATCCCAATATCTTGAGTGCATCCAAAAAACGTGAAAAATATTAATATAAATTAGACAGTGTTAATTGATATAACGCAAAGTTCATATAGTAGTCCTTGCTGCAAAACGCCACAATCACTCCTGTAGATATAGCTTGTGCACCATCACCAGACAAATTTTCCAGTGCCTACCCGGCACTGCGGCTACTTGCGATATGTTAAAAGATTCGATGGAGCAGCGGATCCTTCCCTCCTGGCGTGCGTCTCTAGCGTGCGTTCCACTCACCAGACAGCCGGAGCCAATATCACAGGAAGTCCAGCAATAGTGCATCCAAAGATACAAAGTGATCAGGTACCGCCTACCGACGTACGTTTCGTGTTTGTCACGTCTTCAGGGTGGCGTACCTGATCACTGAATAACCTGATTAATATAATGATCCTCATTAGTGGCCAACCAATGACGACTTAGTGTGTGCACAGCCTCAGTCCCAGTTAAGCTCACAACACAGCTGAAAAAGATCTATACATAATGGATGAGTATTAACCCCCACAGTAGGAATATAAATTATCTATGTTTTAGATCTTACTTTGCCTCATTAATCCCTGACTCCAGACGGGGCTTTATTTTATATTTCTGGGTATTAATTAAATATGGGACTTCATTTGCATAACTTTTTAAATAAATAACTTTTCAACGTCTAATCCTGGGACTAATATAAATCTTTGTAATAGGCACAGATTTTTTCTGTCTTATTTGATTAGTAAAGGGCGGAGGTAAACCTGCCCATGTCTAACCACCAACTATAATTAAAAAACTATATGTTGGCTTATTTTATTTTTCTATGGCGTATAGAATCTGCAGTACTCATTAAATCCACAAGATGTCACTATTGTGTGTCTTACTATCTATGGAACCACATCTTTCATATAGTAAGATGGGATAGCTTATAAATCACCCTCTCAATCAACATTTGACTATTTTAATTACCTAGATGCAGATGTATATATCTATTTGGTCATTAGATCAACTTTTATATAAAACCATTCACTGCTCACAAACTGGTTGTTACGGCATATTGCTTTTAAATTTATTGAATTTTATATTATTCTCTATGGGATGTGGCGTCTGTATTACTCATACGGTCCACAAGATGTCACTACATATGGTATGTTCACTCCAGACAGTTTATATATATCTCCTGCCTCCATTCTATGCATGAGTGTATTTTCTATTAATTAACTCTTTACCAAATGTTAATACATGGGATATAATCCATTTGGGGCAATCTGAACAGATCTTTTGATCACCCACTCCACAGACGGGCGATAACAATCCCTCCATCTCACAGCACAAAGTCTGTCACAATTATCCTGCCAGTTCCCCCCAACACCGTTGACAGTAGATAAAAACGACTTAATTTTTCATCTAGTTATAATTATCCTTCCCTCAGTTAACTATTCATTGGACAAGAAGCAATTCAGGTCTAAATCTATATTCATCCCTAAAGGTTGCATCGTGTCCAATGTATATAACCACTTAGTCTCATTTTGAGATATTGCTTTTTTCATATCCGTCCCTCTCCAATGTCTTGATACTCTATCTATTCCATAGAACTTGCACAGTGAAGGATCACTATTGTGATATCTCTCAAAGTGTCTGGGCACACTATGGTTGGGAAATTTTTTCTTAATATTGGTCAAATGTTCATTTATGCGTACTTTGAGCTTTCTCGTGGTACGCCCTACATATTGCATAGGACATGGGCATTGTAGTACGTAAGTGACATATTCAGAGTCACACGTTATAAGGGGTTTAATCTTATGAGTTCTTTTATTTGCACATGATTGGAAATGGGTTAGTTTTTTGCTAGTGCCTGGTTGTCTCGTTATTTTACATGCTTTGCATCTGTTACAGTAATGAAACCCTGATCCATCCAAAAAAGTGGGCGGTTTCTTGGGGGGGTCTGGCACATTGGGGGCTATCTTGTTCCGGAGTCCAGGAGCTCTGGTGTAAATAAATTTTGGTACCTTTGGGATATTTAGCTTTAGATCTTGATCTTGTCTGAGTATGGGCCAATGTTTTTTGATAATGGCTTCTACCTCTCTATATTGTCTATTGTAGCCTGTTATAAAGGCTAGACCACCCACGTATTCTGGTTTAGCTTTAGTAGTGAGTAGGGAGCTCCTATCTAGATTGGATACTTGTGATAATGCTTTCTTGAGGGTGTCCTCTTTGTATCCCTTCTCAATAAATCTTTCAGTTAGCACCTGTGCTTGTTCCTGAAAGTCAATTTGTGTTGCACAGTTGCGTTTTATACGCATGTACTGGCCTTTTGGGACCGCACCTATCCACCTTGGGTGGTGGCAACTACTTGTAGGTACATACCCATTCCTGTCTGTTGCTTTAAAGTAGGTTTTTGTAATGAATTGCTCCTGCTTAATGGTGATAGTAAGGTCCAAAAAATTTACCTCCTGTCCCATGTGTTCGCTGGTGAACTTTAGACCATATAGATTATTATTCATACTGGTTAGGTACTCATTAAATTCCTCCACGGGCCCTCTCCAGAAAACAATAATATCATCTATATATCTTTTATAGAACACCAGCGACTCATTCCGTTCGAAAAAAATTGTTTCAGCTTCCCACTTGTTTAAGACTATGTTGGCCACGCTTGGGGCATAGCGAGCCCCCATAGGGGGAACTGGCAGGATAATTGTGACAGACTTTGTGCTGTGAGATGGAGGGATTGTTATCGCCCGTCTGTGGAGTGGGTGATCAAAAGATCTGTTCAGATTGCCCCAAATGGATTATATCCCATGTATTAACATTTGGTAAAGAGTTAATTAATAGAAAATACACTCATGCATAGAATGGAGGCAGGAGATATATATAAACTGTCTGGAGTGAACATACCATATGTAGTGACATCTTGTGGACCGTATGAGTAATACAGACGCCACATCCCATAGAGAATAATATAAAATTCAATAAATTTAAAAGCAATATGCCGTAACAACCAGTTTGTGAGCAGTGAATGGTTTTATATAAAAGTTGATCTAATGACCAAATAGATATATACATCTGCATCTAGGTAATTAAAATAGTCAAATGTTGATTGAGAGGGTGATTTATAAGCTATCCCATCTTACTATATGAAAGATGTGGTTCCATAGATAGTAAGACACACAATAGTGACATCTTGTGGATTTAATGAGTACTGCAGATTCTATACGCCATAGAAAAATAAAATAAGCCAACATATAGTTTTTTAATTATAGTTGGTGGTTAGACATGGGCAGGTTTACCTCCGCCCTTTACTAATCAAATAAGACAGAAAAAATCTGTGCCTATTACAAAGATTTATATTAGTCCCAGGATTAGACGTTGAAAAGTTATTTATTTAAAAAGTTATGCAAATGAAGTCCCATATTTAATTAATACCCAGAAATATAAAATAAAGCCCCGTCTGGAGTCAGGGATTAATGAGGCAAAGTAAGATCTAAAACATAGATAATTTATATTCCTACTGTGGGGGTTAATACTCATCCATTATGTATAGATCTTTTTCAGCTGTGTTGTGAGCTTAACTGGGACTGAGGCTGTGCACACACTAAGTCGTCATTGGTTGGCCACTAATGAGGATCATTATATTAATCAGGTTATTCAGTGATCAGGTACGCCACCCTGAAGACGTGACAAACACGAAACGTACGTCGGTAGGCGGTACCTGATCACTTTGTATCTTTGGATGCACTATTGCTGGACTTCCTGTGATATTGGCTCCGGCTGTCTGGTGAGTGGAACGCACGCTAGAGACGCACGCCAGGAGGGAAGGATCCGCTGCTCCATCGAATCTTTTAACATATCGCAAGTAGCCTCAGTGCCGGGTAGGCACTGGAAAATGTAAGTGAGCAATTGGCTGCTGTGTTTTTTTATGCTATTTTTTAAATAAAACGTTATTACGCTATGAGGTGCGCCTCTCTTTATATTCCCACATATGTTTCCATTCCATCTGAGCTGGTCTGATAGAGGGAAGAGAGCCCTTGAGTGAGGGTGTGTCACTCAGTGTACAGGCACAATCCTGTGAAAGCGCATTTGATTGCTTCTAAACAAAGTAATCAACTCCATTTGGTAAGAGGCCATTTAATACTGCTGGTTCTCACATTGGGTGGATCGAGAATTTGTCTGGTGATGGTGCACAAGCTATATCTACAGGAGTGATTGTGGCGTTTTGCAGCAAGGACTACTATATGAACTTTGCGTTATATCAATTAACACTGTCTAATTTTTATTAATATTTTTCACGTTTTTTGGATGTACCCAAGATATTGGGATATTTGCCAAATTTGTTGGTTTGCACTTTTTATATATTAGATTGGGCATAAGTGCTTGATCATTAACTTTCGTTGTACACATTGTGATACAAGGTACAGGGTCTGTTATATTTATATTATTTAATTTAAATAGAGCTCGGTCAGCTCTATTTTGTGTGTTAATTATCTTTGGGGTAATAATTAATTTATACCACACTGGGTCACGCTAGGTGTCTGGTGTTATTATTGTTTGTATAAACACACTCTAACCAATTTTTATTATTCACATTATAATGGTTGTAATGTATGAGTAACCAAATGTGGTTCACTATTATCACTTTAAATAGTTATTAATTAGCTTAGTTCATGGTAGATCTATATTGTGTCTGCACACCTTTTTTCAATAAGCTCTTAGTCTCTACTATACAGTTCAGAATATACAATTAATTAACCTATTAATTAATTTAGTATCTCTTGTTGGTACTAGCGCCCCTCATTTAATTAAACTACCAATTAAATCATCTAGATTTCATAGGGAGCAGCTGTACTGGGTTTACAGTATTAATATTAGTATAGACCTTTTTGAATTATCCTAAGCGCGGAGCTAGACAAGCCAATGTGAGTGGCCGTCTACAATTCTTCACGCGGCATTAGTGTCTCTTGGGTCAGTTGGTCCTCTTCACTGGAGAGTGTGGAACAGGTGATCTGAGCAATCTATGGAATGTTTGAGGGGTTCCATTACCATAGAATCTCCAGGAGAAGACACTGTGACTGGACCGTCCAACACCCAACTTGGGTGCTTCCGTCAAGATAGAGCTTCCTCCAGTTGGGACCCAGGAACCGAGTATTATAGCTGAGCACCCAAGACTAGGCAACACTAGCTTAGATGCAAACTGGAACCCTCTTTATTGAAAAGTCACACTGAATATATAGCACAGAAGATCAGGCAGAAACTGATCACATTACCCTAACAATATACACTGTAACCAGGAATATAATTAACATAGCTAAGGGACAGCCAACATACACATTAAGCTAAATAAACAACTAGCCACCTAGGTGACTCCGTGCCCACCCAGACCATCCATGACCAGGCACACCACCCTGGATACAAAGTACAGTACACATTATATTAAGCATTAACACATAACATCCCACAATGGTTTGATAACAAGGCAAAGTGGTCACAATTTTAATCACCTCTTCAAGAGATGATCAGACAGACAGACAGAAAGAATAGGTGACTCGATTTACAATGGGAATGCACACTTAGGAGGCACACAAGGGGAGAGAGACATAACACCTTAATAGACTATATCAGGTTTCTTTAAGTTGATAATATTAACTAGACATGTGCAATTCGTTTTGTTTTTTTTTCGGTTTTTTTCGTTATTTTCGTTCATTCGTTATCGTACAAATGAACGAACGATTCGCTAAAAATTTTAACGAATCGTTAGAATCGAACGAATCCGAAAACAACGAAAATCCGAAAAAAACAAATTGGAAACAACGAATGTACGAAAGAAGAAAATCCGAAAAAAACGAAAACAGGAACAACGAAAATCAAAATGAACGAAAAAAATTTGTACATTCGTAACTTTTTTTTTGTTGAATTGGTCATTTTCCTTGTCCCTTACAATGGCGCTGCTTAACGTGCCTCGAATGGATTGAACGAAAAAATTTGTACATTCGTAACTTTTTTTTTTTCGTAACTTTCCGTGTCTCTTACAATGGCGCTGCTTAACGTGCTTCGAATGGATTGAACGAAAAAATTCGTACATTCGTAACTTTTTTTTTCGATTCGTAATTTTCCGTGTCTCTTAAAATGTAATAATAGCATACACATTACATAAAATTATGAATTATGCTCCGATTACGAATCTACGAATGTACAAATAAATACGAATGCGTCCGAATTTCGAATAAACGAAAATTAAACTAACGGAAAAACGAATCAACGAAAAAATAACTCTTACGAAAGTACGAATCGTTACGAATCCGAACACCGACGACTTACGAATCGTTACGAATACCGACGACTTACGAATTTACGAATCAACGGAAACGAAAAAAACGAAACGAAAATAAACAAATTTTTTTGTTGTGCACATGTCTAATATTAACATCTACTCTGAGCATCACAATCTAAAGCAGTCAATGCTGGTTTGGGCATAAAGGACACAAATCTGTGTGTTTCAGGGAGACACGGACCCAAGTCCACTCCAAGGGTCCCCCAGGCACACACCTCCCAAAGAGTAGTCTTCCCTTAAAAGCCGGGGCCCATGGTCAGTAAGCAAGAGGCCACCCTGCAGTCCCTTCCAAAAGCCCCTGTCCTTGTTGGGTCTGTCACAGATACCATGGGAGAGACCCAGCCAGGGAGTCTTATCCACCATCAGGACACACCATGCAACCACAGATTCTGTATTTTCTGCTGTTATCTTGTGCAATTGTAGCCGCACCAAATACCACAGCCAACCAATCGGTAGCCCGCTGATGGACTCACACCTTGGTTATGCCGGCCAGAATATTAAAGCTAAACTATGGTGACTCTCCGTCTGTGTCTGCCCTGTACTGCTCAGGCTCAGGGATCCTCTGGGCATCAGAATGGAGTTACTGATTGGTCGGCTGCATTTTTCTTCTGATTCTCCTGGAATGTTATCAGCCGATGTACACCGGAAGTTCGGTTGGGCTTTAGGCACCGCTTCCTCCACTGGCCAATCCATATATTGTGTATAAATCTGAACTCCAGCTATGAAACTAATCACTAACGCCATTATGTATTCATTTATAACAAACAATTAAATGTATTTTTTTATTTCAACTAGTATTAGCCTTTGTATTTGTTCTGATATCAGCCATCTGTCAAGCCCTCAGGACTCATTCACACAGGTGCTCTGGCCATGTAAAGGAGCGGATTGTTCATATGGCTGGAGCTGCTTGTTAACCTAAGGCAGGGGTCCCCAAACTTTCTAAACAAAGGGCCAGTTTACTGTCCTTCAAGCTTTAGAGGGGCCAGACTGTGGTCAGTGAGAGTAAAAAATGTCTTGGTGTCAGAGGGAGAAAACAATGCCCCATGATTGATATTATGGGGAGTAATATTGCCCCATCATTGGTATCAGTGGGAGGAATAGTGCCCCATCATTGGTGTCAATGGGAGGAATAGTGCCTCATCATTGGTATCAGTGGAAGGAGTAGTGCGCCATCACTTATATCAATGGGAGGAATAGTGCCCATCATTGGTGTCGGTGGGAAGAATAGTGCCCCAATGTCGGTGGCAGTGGCAGGAACCATGCCCCACTGTTGCTGACAGTGGAGGAAGTAATGCCCCAAGGGCCGGATGAAAGCAACCAAACAGTCGCATCCGGCCCCTGAGCTTTTGGAGCCCCCGTGGTTTGGAGACCACTGCTCTAAGCAGCAAAATGGCCGCCTCCAGCAAGACGAAACAGGAGCAATGCTGGAGGCAATTTGCAGAACACACTAATGTTGGTAGCAAAATTATTAATGTGGGATTCATTTTCATTGATAAAGAACATTATTTTTTATCAAGTTGTTATGGGTAATGTTCCGCTTTAAGGAACAAATTGATGTTCCTGTTTTCAATCCTATGGCCCACCCTCTTATGTTTTCCTGTCTCCTCCCCCTTTTCCTCCCTCCCATCCCTTTCCCGAAAATTGGTACCTACCTGATTCTTTTCACGGCTTCTATTCATTCTTTGCACAACAACAGTATTGATTCTTCACCCTTGGGGTGGACAAATAACTATGCAAACGCAGTTTCCATTTTTCTAGTATGTTGCTGCCTTCTCTGGGTGGTTCTGGGTAACCTCTGGATGAGAATGGTGGTGGAGCCCGGAGTGTAAAGGAAGGCCTCTCTTACCATTTAGAAGCCCAGCTACAGTAACAGCTAAGGCTGGAGCACAGAGCGGCATGAATGCCTGATAGGACTTCTGCTGGAGGGTGCTGTGTGTGTCTGGATACGCAGGAGCAGCTGGCAGAAGAGGAGTCAGGAGTCAGGCCAGGGTCAGTGATAAGTAGGTAGATGAGAGGAAGAATAAGGCAGAAGACTAGTCAGGAGTTAGGCCGGGGTAAGTAAGAACAAAGCAGATGAGAGGAAGGATAAGGCAGAAAAGGAGTCAGGAGTCAGGAGTCAGGCCGGAGTAAGTAAGAACAAAGCAGATGAAAGGAAGGATAAGACAGAAGAGGAGTCAGGCCGGGGTCAGTAATAAGAAGGCAGATGAGAGGAAGAATAAGGCAGAAGAGTAGTCAGGTGTCAGGCTGGGGTAAGTAATATGAAGTCCGATGAGAGCAAGGATAAGGCATAAAAGGAGTCAGGCCAGGGTAAGTAACAACAAAGCAGATGAGGGGAAGGATAAGGCAGAAGAGTAGTCAGGAGTCAGGTCGGGGTAAGTAATAATAAGGCAGATGAGAGGAAGGATAAGGCAGAAGAGTAGTCAGGGGCCAGGATGGGGTAAGTAATAAGAAGACAGATGAGAGGAAAGATAAGGCAGAAAAGGAGTCAGGAGTCAGTGAGAAGAGGGCAGATGAGAGGAAGGATAAGGCAGAAGAGTAGTCAGGAGTCAGGCCAGGGTCAGTAATAACAAGGCAGATGAGAGGAAGGATAAGGCAGAAGCATAGACCGGGGGGTGGTGGCAAGCCGGGGGTCAGTGTAGGCAGAGTCAGGAGCAGATCGGCAATGGGTGAGCAATACAGGAACGGATACACATACTTCAGAAATATAACAGACCAGAAGAAGTCGGTATTCAGGCCAGGGTCAGTAACGACATGGCAGATGAGAGGAAGGATAAGGTAGAAAAGGAGTCAGGAGTCAGGCTGGGGTCAGTAATAAGGAGGCAGATGAGAGGAAGGATAAGGCAGAAGACTAGTCAGGAGTCAGGCCAGTTTAAGTAATAAGAAGGCAGATGAGAGGAAGGATAAGGCAGAAAAGGAGTCAGGCCGGGGTAAGTAACAACAAAGCAGATGAGAAGGATAAGGCAGAAGAGGAGTCAGGAGTCAGGCCGGGGTCAGTGATAAGAAGGCAGATGAGAGGAAGGATAAGGCAATAAAGGAGTCAGGCCGGGGTCAGTGATAAGAAGGCAGGTAAGAGGAAGGATAAGGCAAAAAAGGAGTCAGGCCGGGGTAAGTAAGAACAAAGCAGATGAGAAGAAGGATAAGGCAAAAGAGTAGTCAGGCTGGGGTCAGTAATAAGGAGGCAGATGAGAGGAAGGATAAGGCAGAAGACTAGTCAGGAGTCAGGCCAGTTTAAGTAATAAGAAGGCAGATGAGAGGAAGGATAAGGCAGAAAAGGAGTCAGGCCGGGGTAAGTAACAACAAAGCAGATGAGAAGGATAAGGCAGAAGAGGAGTCAGGAGTCAGGCCGGGGTCAGTGATAAGAAGGCAGATGAGATGAAGGATAAGGCAATAAAGGAGTCAGGCCGGGGTAAGTAAGAACAAAGCTGATGAGAAGAAGGATAAGGCAGAAGAGTAGTCAGGCCGGGGTCAGTAATAACAAGGCAGATGAGAGGAAGGATAAGGCAGAAGCATAGACCGGGGGGGGTGGCAAGCCGGGGGTCAGTGTAGGCAGAGTTCAGGCAGAGTCAGGAGCAGATCGGCAATGGGTGAGCAATACTGGAACGGATACACATACTTCAGAAACATAACAGACCAGAAGTCAGGCCAGGGTCAGTAACGACAAGGCAGGTGAGAGGAAGGATAAGGCAGAAGCATAGACCAGACCTGGGGGGGGGGGGCAGTGGTCAGTGCAGGCAGAGTTCAACGGGTGAGCAATACAGGAACAGAATCGGATACGCAGATACTTTAGGAATATTACTGACCAAACGGCTCTGACACAAGCTTAAATAGCCTGCCTGGCCCCCCTGCTAAACAGCCATGAACCGGTCTTACAGGAACCATGCCTACGCACATGCATGTAAGAACACATTCTTTATCGTAATAGAGTCATCCTTGTGAACATACAATCTTATAGACACTTTATATTACAGTTATAACTGTGCTGGCACCGTAAGGACTTTTGATTTAGCTTCAGAAATGATTATTTTTACAAGTCATGTGACCATGCATCTCTCCTTCCTGATAGCGGGGGGGGGGGGGGGGGGGGTGGGTGTCACTGAATCCATTACATACCTCCCAACGCATAGTGCGCCATGGAAAAATGTGGGTGTGGCCAAACATTTAACAGTGGAAAGGGTGTGGCTAAACAAAACCCAGGCTTCTTTGTACTTATATGCTTGTCAAGAACTTCATGACCATATTCAGGGACTGCATAGCATAGTATCAGTGATACAATTTACACATACTTAAAAATAAAACAAAAAAAACAATTGTGGTTTATGTTTGTATGAAGTCCATCACCTTGAAAGTATTCATACCCCTTTAAATTTCCCACATTTTGTCATGTTACAACCAAAAACGTAAATGTACTTTATTGTTTTTTTTGTGATAGACCAACACAAAGTGGCACATAATTGTCAAGTGGAAGAAAAACTATAATGTTTTCAACATTTTTTTACAAATAAATATGTAAAAGGTGTGGGGGGGGGGGGCATTTGTATTCAGCCCCCTTTACTCTGATACCCCTAACTAAAATCTAGTGGAACCAATTGCCTTCAGAAGTCACCTAATTAGTAAATAGAGTCCACCTGTGTGTCATTTCATCTCAGTATAAATACAGCTGTTCTGTGAAGCCTTCAGAGGTTTGTTAGAGAGCCTTAGTGAACCAACAGCATCATGAAGGCCAAGGAACACACCAGACAGGTCAGGGATAAAGTTGTGGAGAAGTTTAAAGCAGGTTTAGGTTATAAAAAAAATCTCCCAAGCTTTGAACGTCTCACGGAGCTCTGTTCAATCCATCATCGGAAAATGGAAAGAGTATGACACAACTGCAAACCTACCAAGACATGGCCGTCCACCTAAACTGACCGGGCCGGGCAAAGGAGAGAATTCATCAGAGAAGCAGCCAAGAGGTCCATGGTAACTCTGGAGGAGCTGCAGAGATCCACAGCAAATATGTGGAAGAAGGTGATCTGGTCAGATGAGACCAAAATTTTACTTTTTGGCCTAAAAGCAAAAAAACACTATGTGTGGCAGAAAACTAACACTGCACATCACCCTGAACACACCATCCCCACCGTGAGACATGGTGGTGGCAGCATCATGTGGTGGGGATGGTTTTCTTCAGCAGGGACAGGGAAGCTGGTCAGAGTTGATGGAAGATGGATGGAGACAAATACAGGACAATCGTAGAAGAAAAACCTGTTAGAGTCTCCAAAAGACTTGAGACTGGGGGGGAGGGTCACCTTCCAGCAGGACAACGACCCGAAACATACAGCCAGAGCTACAATGGAATGGTTTTGATCAAAGCATATTCATGTGTTAGAATGGCCCAGTCACAGTCCAGACCTAAATCCCATTGAGAATCTGTGGCAAGACTTGAAAATTGATGTTCACAGACGCTTTCCATCCAATCTGACAGAGCTTGAGATATTTTACAAAGAAGAATGGGCAAAAATGTCCTCTCTAGATGGGCAAAGCTGGTAGAGACACCCCCAAAAAGACTTGTAGAGAAAGGGGGTTCTACAAAGTATTGACTCCGGGGGGCGCCATACAAATGCCCCCCCCCCACACTTTTCACATATTTATTTGTAAAAAATGTGCAAAACCATTTATAATTTTCCTTCCACTTCACAATTATGTGCCACTTTGTGTTGGTCTATCACATAAAATCCCATTTAATACATTTACGTTTTTGGTTGTAACATGACAAAATGTGGAACATTTCAAGGGGTATGAATACTTTTCAAGGCACTGTAGGTGGTCCTAAGAAGGGGCAGAGCTGACCTCGTAGTATTTTGTCATGAGGAGCGCCAGGCAATTAGAATGGGCAAGATGTCCGCTCCATCTGCATGCTTTGTTATTATAGATAATAAAGTGGACGGGGTCTGTACAGGAAACTTTCACGCTTATCCCTAACGCGGGTAGTCAGGCACTACTGATGGCTTCTGTGTTCTTCACCTATAGCGGCCCCCTCTCCCATAAGGCAAGCAGGACTACCTGTACTTGGTTGCCCCCAGTACACAATTCTACAGTGCCTGGCTACCATGACATGTACTTGCAGTTGTCAGACAGGCAAAGTGGTTCAATGACAGTCCAGGTACAGGGCAAGCCAGGTTCAGAATAGTCATGGTCAAAAACCGCAGTCAAAAGGCAGGCAGAGTTTAGAGAATAGTCGTCATCCGATCCGAGGTCATACACAGGGAAATCCAATAGCGGAGCAGACAAACGGGCAGCTTGATCAGGTATTACACACTCTTATCACAAGCATGAGACTGCAGGCTTGGCTGGCTTAACTCAGGTTTGGTCTCCACCCATAGACTGGCCACATCAATCACCTTGCAGGTGGACAGACAGACGGGGAGAATGCCACAGCCAAAACCAGGAAGCTGGAATGAGGAGCCGGAGTGCTACACGCTTCTGGAAGAAACTTACCTTATCACGCACTGCAGGTAAGTTACAGCATTCTTATTGCAGCCCTGAAAAGAGGGGCAACTATGACAGCAAGGCTGAAAGGTCAGACGCAGGGAAGAGCCAACAACAGGATTTCTTTATTGTACTTTGCTGGGGTATAATTACAGGGAAATAAGCTGAAAGGAAATCTTCTGTGTGGATCTGACAGTTAAATCCCCCTTCACTCGGCTCTCTGCAGGAACACATGAATGCCGTTCTTGGAGCGCAGGACCAGCTGCGGCAGTTTCAGGGGCGGTTGGGAGAGATCGGGCGACAGTTCAAATCGGTTCAAGGTCAGCGCCACAGCTACTTTCATCTCATTCATGGCAAAGTTCTGTCCAATGCAATTCCTGGGCAGGATATAAAAAATGAAAAAAAGAAACTTCATATTAAAGCAGACCTCTACCCATAACAATTTGATAAAAAAGAATGTTCTATAACAAGAAACATCCGTTCCACATTAATAATTCTGCTGCCAAAATTGCCTCCAGCATTGCTCCTGTTTCTTCTTGCTAGTGGCGGCCATTTTGCTGAAGCCCAGAGCCCCTGAGGAGCAGTCAACCATAAAGCGGAACTAAACCCATCAATTTAACCGTTTTAAAAAACAGTTACCTTCCTCGAATGCCGGGATTGCCAACTGTCACATCTGCTTGTGCCCTCAACTAAACTGTCAAACTAATTAGTCACAGCACAAGCCAACCTTCACCTTCGAAATGCATTCGTTCGCAAATCCGAATGAATTAAGGTTGAATCTGTCATTGAAGGCTCATGGTGTCTGTCGAATGTTCTAAGAAGATTCGACGGAATAGCTTGTAGGCGGAAGATTCGACGGAGCAGCTAAACTGTACAACGCAGCAATCGTACATTTCTGGTGGAATGTTCTGCCTACAAGCTATAGTAGAATTCTAATGTTGTATGACACTAGTAATAGTTATATTTACTAATCAGTCAACCAACATTAGAATTCTTCTATAGCCTATGGGCGGAGCATTTGACCATAAATGAAGTGACTTGCAGCGACTGCTTCTCGAATTTTCATGTCGAATCTTCATGTCGAATCTTTTCTCTCTATGTCGAATAATCTTGGACTAATAGAGTTAGGTTAGTCACATTCAACCTTTTTTGCTATTGTCTCTATAATGTCGAATCTTTTCTCTCTATGTCGAATCTTTTCTCTCTATGTCGAATCTTTTCTCTCTATGTAGAATAATCTTGGACTAATAGAGCTAAGGTTAGGCACAATCGACCACAGGTTCGGTGGACACAGATCGCTATTGTCAGCGTGATGTTGAATCTTCTATCCATATCGAACTGTTGTCAAATGTCGAATCTTCATGTCGAATCTTCATGTCGAATCTTTTCTCTCTATGTCGAATAATCTTGGACTAATAGAGTTAGGTTAGTCACATTCAACCTTTTTTGCTATTGTCTCTATAATGTCGAATCTTTTCTCTCTATGTCAAATCTTTTCTCTCTATGTCAAATCTTTTCTCTCTATGTCGAATCCTTTCTCTCTATGTTGAATCTTTTCTCTCTATGTCGAATCTTTTCTCTCTATGTTGAATCTTTTCTCTCTATGTCGAATCTTTTCTCTCTATGTTGAATAATCTTGGACTAATAGAGCTAAGGTTAGGCACATTCGACCACAGGTTCGATGGACACAGATCGCTATTGTCAGCGTGATGTCGAATCTCCTGTCTATATCGAACTGTTGTCACAACGAAAGCGAAAATAAAGCATTTGTTTATGTCGGATCTTTCGGTTTTTGGATTCTGCGCGTTCGTTATCGTTTGTTAAAACGATAACGAAAATACCCGAAATTCGGACAAAAATGCATTCGGACGAAAACGAATGCACATGTCTACCCAAAGCACATGTCAGAAAGCCCCCAGAAATGGTTTATGACCAAGTACTGAACTGTCCAGCAATGAGTTCAGATCTTCTGTAAAGCCCATAGAGCTCCTGTGAGTGGAGAAATTGGGAAAAAGGAACCCCCTCCAATCTGAGAGACCTGGAGCAATTGGCCAAAGAAGAGTGGTCTAAAATTCCAGTAGAGAGCTGGAAGAAACTCGTTTATGGTTACAGGAAATCATAGATTTGAGTTATTTTTTCCAAGGGGTGTGCTACCAAATATTACATTGAGGGTCCCAATCATTTTGTCCAGTCCATTTTTGGAATTGTGTGGAATTTGTCAGATTTTTGTGACAAACAAAAGAAATAAACATCAGAATGGCGAAACATTTATAAATACAATTTTCTGGGCGATGTGGTGCATTATCTGACAGAAATTTGGAGGTCCCAATATGACTTCCCATGACTGTCATGTATGGACCTCTCTATAGGGTTAGGAGGAAACCCGACATACAGATTCATGATGTACCTGGATCCGGCTGCGAAGGGAACAAAGGCGTGGGAATGGCGCTTGGCAGAATTTTCCTGGGAAAACCGAAGAGGATCGAATTCCTGCAATATAGAGATGAATGTTACTCGGTGTAAATGATATCACATGGGGGGAGGGGGAGGGGGAGTGTGGAGGTAAGAAGACAAATCCTTCACAAAGCATCACCGACAATGGAGGTGACATTTCCTGACATCAGAAGGGAAGTCTTTTTTTATGTTCCGTCTTCATTTTAAAAATGTTATTCTCAATTTTTAATGTTGGCTAAAAGATGTCCCCGGGCCAGATCCACAATGGGTGCACACCCAGGCCTATGATAGGGAGCTCTGATCCCCCTCCCTTATTATTATAGGGGCTGGGAGGGTGCAGAGAATGGGGGGGAGTACATTGTACTGTTTATTATAGGGGTTGGGAGGGTGCAGAGAAGGGGGGGGGGGGGGTGTAATGTTTACTATAGGGATTGGGGGTTGCAGAGAATGGGGGGGGGGGGGGTTGGACATTACACTGTTTGTTATAGGGGTTGGGAGGGTAAAGAATGTGGGGGGGGGGGTGGAGGTTTATACATTGTACTGTTTATTATAGGGGTTGGGGGTGCAGAGAATGGGGGGGTTGGACTGTTTATTATAGGGGTTGGGAGGGTGCAGAGGATGGGGGGGGGGTGATGGGGGGGGGGGGGGGATTTGTGCATTGTACTGTTTATTATAGGGCTTGGGAGGGTGCAGAATGAGGGGGGGGGTTATACATTGTACTGTTTATTATTGGGGTTGGGAGGGTGCAGAATGGGGGGGGGGGGGTTTATACATTGTACTGTTTATTATTGGGGTTGGGAGGGTGCAGAATGGGGGGGGGGTTATACATTGTACTGTTTATTATTGGGGTTGGGAGGGTGCAGAATGGGGGGGGGGGTTTATACATTGTACTGTTTATTATAGGGGTTGGGGGGGTGCAGAGAGTGGGGGGGGGGATTGTATTGTTTATTATATAGGGGTTAGGAGGGTTTGGGCAGAGAATAGGGGGGGGGGGGGGGGGGGTTGGTACTGTTTGCATTTAGGGGGGGGGGGATTGGGGTTGGGAGGGTGCAGAGGATGGGGGGGGGGGGTTGTGCATTGTACTGTTTATTATTGGGGTTGGGAGGGTGCAGAATGGGGGGGGGGGGGGGTTATACATTGTACTGTTTATTATTGGGGTTGGGAGGGTGCAGAATGGGGGGGGGGGGTTTATACATTGTACTGTTTATTATAGGGGTTGGGGGGGTGCAGAGAGTGGGGGGGGGTTGTACTGTTTATATAGGGGTTGGGGGGGGTGCAGAGAGTGGGGGGGGGGGTTGTACTGTTTATTATATGGGTTAGGAGGGTGCAGAGAATAGGGGGGGGTTGTACTGTTTATTATAGGGGTTGGGGGGTGCAGAGAATGGGGGGGCTGTACTGTTTATTATAGGGGTTGGTGGGGTGCAGAGAATGGGGAGGGGGTTGTACTGTTTATTATTGGGGTTGGGAGGGTGCAGAGTGGGGGGGGGGGGGGGGATTGTAATGTCTATTATTGGGGTTGGGAGGGTGCAGAGTGGGGGGGGGGGGGTTATACATTGTATAGTCTATTATTGGGGTTGGGAGGGTGCAGAATGGGGGGGGGGGATTGTACTGTCTATTATTGGGGTTGGGAGGGTGCAGAGTGGGGGGGGGGGTTATACATTGTATAGTCTATTATTGGGGTTGGGAGGGTGCAGAATGGGGGGGGGGGATTGTACTGTCTATTATTGGGGTTGGGAGGGTGCAGAGTGGGGGGGGGGGGGGGTTATACATTGTATAGTCTATTATTGGGGTTGGGAGGGTGCAGAATGGGGGGGGGGGGGGGGGTTATACATTGTATAGTCTATTATTGGGGTTGGGAGGGTGCAGAATGGGGGGGGGGGTTTATACATTTTGGAGACATACTAGTTACACTTTCTGGGATCTATGGACTGCGGGGGGGGGGGGCTCTTCTTGGCTCCTCCACTGAGATAGAATTGTTATTTCAAAATCCAAAATGGAAAATGATGAACCAAAGACTTTCTATAACAGAAGCGGATTCATCTTCCAAACAGCCGACTGATTTATCAACATTTCCAAAAGATGTCATCAAATTGTCAGTAAATCAGCCGGCCTCCTCCTGGCCACCAATTTTCCAATCTACAATAGTAGTGAAGGTAAAGGGGCCGTACCTCGGGGTCCTCCCACACGGCTGGGTTCCGATGAATGCAATACATATTTAAACTGACGTTAGAACCTAAAAAGTACATAAAAAAACAACATTAAAGAAAAGACAACATCTTATTATCAACATCCAACTACAGCACACTGGTCAGGGGTGTCTTCTCCACCCAACTACAGCACACTGGTCAGGGGTGTCTTCTCCCCCCAACTACAGCACACTGGTCAGGGGTGTCTTCTCCCACCAACTACAGCACACTGGTCAGGGGTGTCTTCTCCCACCAACTACAGCACACTGGTCAGAGGTGTCTTCTCCCACCAACTACAACACACTGGTCAGGGGTGTCTTCTCCCAACAACTACAACACACTGGTCAGGGGTGTCTTCTCCCAACAACTACAACACACTGGTCAGGGGTGTCTTCTCCCACCAACTACAGCACACTGGTCAGGGGTGTCTTCTCCCACCAACTACAGCACACTGGTCAGGGGTGTCTTCTCCCACCAACTACAGCACACTGGTCAGGGGTGTCTTCTCCCACCAACTACAGCACACTGGTCAGGGGTGTCTTCTCCCACCAACTACAGCACACTGGTCAGGGGTGTCTTCTCCCACCAACTACAGCACACTGGTCAGAGGTGTCTTCTCCCACCAACTACAGCACACTGGTCAGGGGTGTCTTCTCCCACCAACTACAGCACACTGGTCAGAGGTGTCTTCTCCCACCAACTACAGCACACTGGTCAGGGGTGTCTTCTTCCACCAACTACAGCACACTGGTCAGAGGTGTCTTCTCCCACCAACTACAGCACACTGGTCAGGGGTGTCTTCTCCCACCAACTACAGCACACTGCTCAGGGGTACCTTCTCCCACCAACTACAGCACACTGGTCAGGGGTGTCTTCTCCCACTAACTACAGCACACTGGTCAGGGGTGTCTTCTCCCACCAACTACAGCACACTGGTCAGAGATGTCTTCTACTACCAACTACAGCACACTGGTCAGAGGCATCTTCTCCCACCAACTAAAGCACACTGATCAGGGGTGTGATCTCCCACCAACTACAGCACACTGGTCAGGGGTGTCTTCTCACAGGTTCTCAATCCAAAGTCCATCGGAAATGCCGACAGAAAAAGACCGATGGGCATACACACGGTCGGAAAATCCGATGAAAATCTCCCATCGGACTGTTTCCATTTTTTTTCCAGTTTTACAGCACACTGGTCAGAGGTGTCTTCTCCCACCAACTACAGCACACTGGTCAGGGGTGTCTTCTTCCACCAACTACAGCACACTGGTCAGAGGTGTCTTCTCCCACCAACTACAGCACACTGGTCAGGGGTGTCTTCTCCCACCAACTACAGCACACTGCTCAGGGGTACCTTCTCCCACCAACTACAGCACACTGGTCAGGGGTGTCTTCTCCCACTAACTACAGCACACTGGTCAGGGGTGTCTTCTCCCACCAACTACAGCACACTGGTCAGAGATGTCTTCTACTACCAACTACAGCACACTGGTCAGAGGCATCTTCTCCCACCAACTAAAGCACACTGATCAGGGGTGTGATCTCCCACCAACTACAGCACACTGGTCAGGGGTGTCTTCTCACAGGTTCTCAATCCAAAGTCCATCGGAAATGCCGACAGAAAAAGACCGATGGGCATACACACGGTCGGAAAATCCGATGAAAATCTCCCATCGGACTGTTTCCATCGGAAATTGCGACCGTGTGAATGCGGCATTAGAGTTTTGAGTATTTGGATGAGAGAGTCTTATTGCCCAAGGGAATGAGACTCTGCCTTCTAGAAGTTTAGTGTGTGTTTGTGTTTTTTTTTGTGCGTTTTCTTTTCTAGGATTCGCCAAGAACGTCTATCAAGCTACCGGAGTGTGGGTGGTGTCGATAGACAGGAATTGGGTGGTGTATGTGTAACCTGTTTATGCCAATCGTTGCAAATGTGACATGTTAAATGTTGTGTGTTTTTCCCTTTCCCCTTCCAACCTTAAAAGTTCAGGTACTTAACTTTTTCTAGGACAAAGTGTTTTTCTCTTCTTCCTAGACGATGAGGACATCGTCTAAATGACAGGGGGGAGTATGTAGCGCCGGGCTCCTGACGAGCACGTGTTATGTGTTTTTCAAATTTAATGTTCCCAAAACCACAGTTGGGTTTTGGGGTAAATTATCCAAATTATGGTCTCGGTATCAGTCTGGCTGGAATTGCAATTGAGTTCTCCTTGACCGCAGGTGTCGCTGTCACCGCCGACAAGATGAGAATGCAGTTTAGCTGGGTGCATTAGATACCCTTCTTTCTCTCGGAACCAGCCCGGTGGGTATGTTTGTCCCGCTGTGCGTTCTGGGAGAAGGTATTTAAGGTACTGAGATCACGTGTTTCTGGGTTCCGGTCCAGAAGCTGTCCTTTTGGTCCTGGTCCTCCTGACCAGCCCCCGTGGCCCTCCTGGCCTGGGGTGCGGATCCATGCAATTCCGACTCTCGGGGCTGGATAGCTGGCAAAGCGACTGCAGGGACAGGCCTGAATGGATGTCAGGGCCGAATTGTCCAAAAGCGGTCCGGTGTCGTCTCAGTTAGGAGAGGCCCAGCAACTGGAGAAGCATCCAGGGGAGGACACTTTGGGGGGAAGCCGTGCGCTAAGGCTGGCTTTCAAGAAGAAGCCTGGAGGTGGGAGAAGTTAAAGGACACTAAATGGATCTACACTCATACGATATCGCCGGACCGGCTGAAAGATACTGGTACTGTATGATAGTTCTCTAAATTTATCTAGTCCCTCAGTTACAACCAAGTCTGTGGCAGAGACTTTATTCTCAATTGTTCTACAACCAGGGCCGGTGCTACCACTAGGCAAACTAGGCAGCCGCCTAGGGCGCACTGCTGCCTAGGGCGCCCAGCCACTGGTGTATCTACTCTCTTCTGTCTGCAGCAATCAACTAAGTCTCAGCATCAGCGGCAACAGAGGACTGTGGCTGTGTCCTGACTCCTGAATGAATGGAAGCAAGAAAACATTAATTGATGGGCACTGGTAGGCTGCATTGATGGGCGCTGGTAGGCTGCTATTGATGGGCGCAGGTGAGGCTGCATTGATGGGCGCTGGTGAGGCTGCATTGATGGGCGCTGGTAGGCTGCATTGATGGGCGCTGGTGAGGCTGCATTGATGGGCGCTGGTAGGCTGTTATTGATGGGCGCTGGTAGGCTGTTATTGATGGGCGCTGGTGAGGCTGCATTGATAGGCGCTGGTAAGGCTGCATTTGATGGGCGCTAGTGAGGCTGCATTTGATGGGTGCTTCATTAAAAAGGTGGAGCATGGGCATGGCAAAGGGGTGGAGTCAGGGGGTGGAGCCAAGGGGGCGGTGGAAAAATGAGGTTACGCCTAGGGTGTCAAGAATCCTTACACCAGCCCTGTCTACAACCAAGTCTGTGGCAGAGACTTTGCTTTATCCAACACTTCACCGGCTGCTAGGCCTAGTGTGAGGAGGTGTATCCGGGTTGTGATAATCCAGTTGTGAGACAGTCGCTCTCTGGATTTCTACAGTGAGAGACTTTCTAACTAAGCAGTTCCAAAGGTACCTGAACTTCCACCCTAACCCTCTATCCGACTTTTAAGAGACTGTTTTATCTTTTTCAATAAATAACCAAAAAAGGAAGATAAAGCGTCAGTTTCTGCATTTTCTGGGCCATCTACCACGGGAACCCCTAGACAGAGACGAGGTGAAGAAGGTAACGGTAAGCCCAATAAAACCAGCAGCTCCTTCGGGGGTCAGTGCTACAGGCGTTGTTGTGGTCATTGCACAGTGTACATTAGTTTGTATATATATGTATTTCCATGTTTTGAGCGCTGCACATAATTTCACTTTTTACTTATTCCTTGACTTACACTTGTCTTAGTGTTGTGCTGGCTTTTGCTAGACATGTGCACTGACAAAAAATGTGTTCATTCGTTTTTTAGCTTTTTTCGGAAATTCTGAAAATTGAAAATTCGGAAATTCGGAAATTTGAAAATTTGAAAATTCGAAAATTCAGAAATTTCGGGAATTTTCACATTTCTGAATTTCAAATTTTCAGAATTTCCGAATTTTTGGATTTCCGAATTTCGAATTTTCGGATTTCTGAAATTCCGAATTTCAAATTTTTGCTTTTCGAATTATCGAATTTCCGAATTTTGGATTTTTGGTTATTCGGAACTCCGAATTTTCTGACTTTCGGAATTCCGAATTTTCTGACTTTCGGAATTCCGAATTTTCTGACTCTCGGAACTCCGAATTTTCGGACTTTCGGAACTCCGAATTTTCGGACTTCCGGAACTCCGAATTTTCGGACTTTCGGAACTCCGAATTTTCGGACTTTCGGAACTCCGAATTTTCGGACTTTCGGAACTCCGAATTTTCGGACTTTCGGATTTTCGGAATTCGGGAATTCAAAGATTTGAAAATCCCAAAATTTGAAAATCTGAAAAAAAAAGAAAGAAAATCAGTTTAATTAATAACTAACTATTAAATTAACGAGTACAAATTTATCCGAAGTTACAAATGACTTGAAATAACGAATGCCGCATCTAAACAAATGGAACAGAACAAATTAATAATAAATAATTAATAATAATAAAAAGGTTTTATTATTATTATTGTTATTTATTATTATTAGATCGTTACATTCCATTTGGTTAGATGCGGCATTCGTTATTCCAGATAATTCGTAACTTCGGATAAATTCGTACTCATTACGTTCACCAACAGACAAATTTGAAAGGGAATTCCAATACCTATAATTTAATAGTTAATTATTATTTAGAATTAAACACATTTTCTTTCTTTTTTTCTGATTTTCAAATTTTCGAATTTTTGAATTTCCGAATTCCGAAAATCCGGAAATCCGAAAATTCGGAAATCCGAAAATTCGGAAATTCTAAAATTTTAAATTTGGAAATTCGGAATTCGAAAATCCGAAAATTCGGAAATCCGAAAATTCTAAATTTGGAAATTCGGAAATCCGAAAATTCGGAAATCAGAAAATTCGAAATTCGGAAATTCGTAATTTCGCTAATTTTGAAATTCGGAAATTGAAAAATTCGGAAAATCGGAATTAACGAATTTGTCAAAATTCGTTAAAAAACGAATTCTGAACTAAACGAATT
Source organism: Lithobates sylvaticus (assembly GCA_028564925.1). Taxonomy (NCBI): domain Eukaryota; kingdom Metazoa; phylum Chordata; class Amphibia; order Anura; family Ranidae; genus Lithobates; species Lithobates sylvaticus. The sequence continues at coordinate 273,893,032 of CM053032.1, forward strand.
GCACATGTCTAGGTGTTACTAGATATATGTCAGCGCGATATACACCAATTTTTTCTAATGACATTATAAGGAGGTATGAAAGGAATCCCACCCAATCAGTGTGAGGTTCTGGCAGATTGGTCCTTATACGGGTCTGTGAGAGATCGCAACTAGTAGGGACAATGACAGCGACTTTGTCGCAATGCTTCCGCCTCAAACCGCCCACACAAAAAAGTAGAAGAAGGGATCATACCCGCTGGTAGGGACCGCCCATCAAAGAATGTGATTGGTTTGGAGAGCTCCCTGGACACGGAGGGCACAGGTGGATAAAGGCGGAGGCTTTCCTTAATGCACATTGTGGTGTAGGGAAGTCTGCTGAGGTCTTCCCTGGAAGAAAAACACAAAGTTCAGCATTTAGGTTTCATCCATCCCATCAATACTCATCATGTTTGCCACAAGAAAGGTAATAGAGGTAACTCACCATCCCATGGTGTCTCGGCCCCCCAAGACCTCCCGGATCTCCTCCCGGCACTTCTGCTGGTGTTCTGGATATTGGGCCATACAGTACAAGATCCAGGAGATGCCGCTGGCTGTTGTGTCGTGGCCTTCAAACATGAAAGTGTCAACTTCAGCTCGGAGGTCCTCATCTGACAGACCCTGACCCTTCTCATCCTGCATCACACAGAAACAATACAAAGCAATTTAGACATTCCATTCAATAGGAGAAGGTACACCAGAGCTGTAGTCACCCGCAGATTGAGGGGTACCGTAATAGTCACCAGCAGATTGAGGGGTACAGTAATAGTCACCCACAGATTGTGGAGTATAGGAATGAGTAGTCACCCTCAGATTGAGGGGTACAGTAATAGTCACCAGCAGATTGAGGGGTACAGTAATAGTCACCCACAGATTGAGAGGTACAGTAATAGTCACCAGCAGATTGAGGGGTACAGTAATAGTCACCCACAGATTGAGGGGTACAGTAATAGCCACCCGCAGATTGAGGAGTATAGGAATGAGTAGTCACCCGCAGATTGAGGGGTACAGTAATAGTCACCCGCAGATTGAGGGGTACAGTAATAGTCACCCACAGATTGAGGGGTACAGTAATAGTCACCAGCAGATTGAGGGGTACAGTAATAGTCACCCACAGATTGAGGGGTACAGTAATAGTCACCAGCAGATTGAGGGGTACAGTAATAGTCACCCAAAGATTGAGGGGTACAGTAATAGTCACCAGCAGATTGAGGGGTACAGTAATAGTCACCCACAGATTGAGGGGTACAGTAATAGTCACCCACAGATTGAGGGGTACAGTAATAGCCACCCGCAGATTGAGGAGTATAGGAATGAGTAGTCACCCGCAGATTGAGGGGTACAGTAATAGTCACCCGCAGATTGAGGGGTACAGTAATAGTCACCCGCAGATTGATACCCCTCAATCTGTGGGTGACTATTACTGTCCCCCTCAATCTCAAGACCTCAGCAGACTTCCCTACACCACAGTAATTAATAGTCACCCTCAGATGGAGGGGTACAGTCATAGTCACCCACAGATTGAGGAGTAAAGTAATGAATAGTCACCCTTAGATGGAGGGGTATAGGAAGGAGTAGTCACCCTCAGATTTAGGGGTACTGTAATAGTCACCCTCAGATTTAGGGGTACTGTAATAGTCACCCTCAGATTTAGGGGTACTGTAATGAATAGTCACCCTCATATTGAGGGGTATAGGAATGAATAGTCACCCTCAGATTGAGGGGTACAATAATAGTCACCCTCAGATTGATACCCCTCAATCTGTGGGCGACTATTACTGTACCCCTCAATCTGTGGGTGACTATTACTGTACCCCTAAATCTGTGGGTGACTATTACTGTCCCCCTCAATCTCAAGACCTCAGCAGACTTCCCTACACCACAGTAATTAATAGTCACCCTCAGATTGAGGGGTACAGTGATAGTCACCCACAGATTGAAGAGTAAAGTAATGAATAGTCACCCTTAGATTGAGGGGTATAGGAAGGAATAGTCACCCTCAGATTTAGGGGTACTGTAATAGTCACCCTCAGATTGAGAGGTACAGTCATAGTTACCCTCAGCTTGAGGGGTACAGTAATGAGTAGTCACCCTCAGATTGATGAGTATAGTGCTGAATAGTTACCCTCAGATTGAGGGGTACAATAATAGTCACCCTTATATTGAGGGGTACAGTAATAGTCACCCTCATATTGAGGGGTACAATAATAGTCACCCTCAGATTGAGGGGTACAGTAATAGTCACCCTCAGATTGAGGGGTACAGTAATAATCACCCACAGATTGAGGGGTACAGTAATTAATAGTCATCTTTAGATTCAATTGAGGGGTACAGTAATGTGTAGTCATCCTTAGATTGAGGGGTACAGTAATGTGTAGTCATCCTTAGATTGAGGGGTACAGTAATGTGTAGTCATCCTTAGATTGAGGGGTACAGTAATGTGTAGTCACAGTGGTGTGGTATCTATATGCAGCACCTGAAGTATCTCGGAATGATTTCCTTCAGCGTATCATTGATGATCTGAAGGTTCAGGAGCGATGCCGTTTCCAGGCTCTTCTGGAAATGAAGATCGAACACTCGGACACAAAGGTCTCCCCGGACACAAAGGTCTCCCGGACACAAAGGTCTCCCCGGACACAAAGGTCTCCCCGGACACAAAGGTCTCCCCGGACCCACCAATGGGAAGTGGTGAAAACTGACCTTCGAACACAGAAGAATGTCCAGAAAATCGGGGTGTCTCTTCTGCTGGATTTTCTCCAGCTCCTCGTTTTTTTCCAGCAGTTTTTTTCTTTGTTCAATAACTTTGTCTAATTGAAGACAATAAAAATATATTCTGAATCTTCATGAATCTCTTGTTATGTCCACTGAGATCTACATACAGCATCTCACAAAAGTAAGTACACCCCTCACATTTGTGTAAATCTTTTCATGTGACAACACTGAAGAAATGACACTTGTCTACAATGTAAAGTAGTGAGTGTACAGCTTGTATAACAGTGTAAATTTGCCGTCCCCTCAAAATAACTCAACACACAGCCATTAATGTCTAAACCGCTGGCAACAAAAGTAAGTACACCCCTAAGTGGAAATGTCCACATTGGGCCCAATTAGCCATTTTCCCTCCCCCGGTGTCATGTGACTCGTTAGTGTTACAGGGTCTCAGGTGTGAATGGGGAGCAGGTGTGTTCAATTTGGTGTTATCGCTCTCACTCTCTCATACTGGTCACTGGAAGTACAACATGGCACCTCATGGCAAAGAACTCTCTGAGGATCTGAACAAAAAGAATTGTGGCTCTACATAAAGATGGCCGAGGCTATAAGAAGATTGCCAAGACCCTGAAACTGAGCTGCAGCACGGTGGCCGAGACCATACAGCGGTATAACAGGACAGGTTCCACTCAGAACAGGCCTCGCCATGGTCCACCAAAGAAGTTGAGGTCACGTGCTCAGCGTCATATCCAGAGGTTGTCTTTGGGAAATAGACGTATGAGTGCTGCCAGCATTGCTGCAGAGGTTGTAGGGGTGGGGGGGGGGGGGTCAGCCTGTCAGTGCTCAGACCATACGCCATGTGAGGGCTTGTTTCCCACTTTTATTGAAAAAGAAAAGTCCTTATATCAGGGTACTCCTTTTATCAGACCCCCCTATACATCAGGGTCCCTATCAGAGCCCCCCCCCCCCTTTCATCAGGGCCCTCCTTTTATCAAAGTTAGAGACTGTGCACATCAGCTGTGGGCAGGAAAAAAAATCTTGCAGCAGGCCCCAGTTTCGAGACACCTTCGTAAGCAGGGGTTAGTTTCCCCTTTAGTGAAGCCCCTCCCTGGGAAGTTTGGTGGGTGGAGCCCTAATCAGATGAATGAATGAATGAATGAATAACTTGTATAGCGCTACAATGAGAACTGAATCGCCTCAAGGCGCTGTATTGGCGATTGGTTATCAAGCTTCTAGAAGAGGTAGGTCTTGAGTTTCTTCCTGAAGGCCTGGTGGTTTTCTTCCATGCGGATGTCAGTTGGTAGAGCATTCCATAGCCGTGGTCCCTGGACAGTGAATCTCCGTTCTCTCTTTGATTTGTAGCGGGATTTAGGAATGAGGAGAAGATTTTGATTAGCCGATCGAAGACTGCGATTCGGTGTGTAGTGTTTTATTTTCTCGCGAAGGTATTACGGAGCGTCTCCATGTGTGCATTTGTGGGTGAGGCAGAGGGTCTTGAATGCGACCCGATTCCTTACGTTTAGCCAATGTAGGTTCCTCAGGGAAGGGGAGATGGATTCCCAGGGTTTTTTCCCTGTTATCAGTCTTGCCGCCGTGTTTTGGATGAGTTGTAAGCGCGCAAGTTGATATTGCGGTAGTCCTATGTAAAGGGAGTTTGCGTAGTCCAGTCGAGAATTGATGACTGTTCCAACTACCACTGCTTTGTCCTCCTTTGGAATGAAGGGGATGAGTCTGCGTAGCAGGCGAAGGAGATGGTGAGATCCACTGACTACTGCTCCTATTTGGGCATCCATTGACATTTCTGAGTCAAAAATGACTCTGAGACTCTTGGCCTTGGTCCTGGTGGTGATGGTCTGTCCAAAGATGGTAGGAGGTGTCCAAGGGATCTTGGTTCGGGGGTTTTGATTTGCGTGTAGAATAAGAAGTTCTGTTTTTGATTCATTAAGTTTGAGGGATCTAGTGGTCATCCAGTCGTCTATCATAGTGAGGGATTTTCCTAATTGCCGATGATGGTCTTTTTGTCCGGTGATACGAAAATATAATTGGGTGTCATCGGCATACGAGTGGAAGCAGAGGTCTGATCTTCTGATGATGTTGAGGAGTGGGCGGATGTAGATGTTGAAGAGCACCGGCGACAAGGGTGATCCTTGAGGGACTCCACAGGAGATTGCCCGGGTTTCAGAGGTGAAAGCTCCTAGTTTCACCGTCTGAGAGCGATTTCCTAGGAAGGATCCGAACCATTGTAGATCTGAGCCAGTGACTCCTGCTACTTCTGTAAGGCGGATGAGTAGAGTATTGTGGTCCACAGTATCAAACGCTGCACTGAGGTCCAACAGTATCAGGAGACATGATTCTCCGTCATCCGCTGCTTCGAGGGCATCGTCCCAAATCTTCAGGAGTGCGGTTTCTGTCCCATGGTCTGGGCGGAAGCCTGATTGTAACGGATCCAGGAGTTGTGTCCAGGTGGCGTTGTATCTGTTGTACTACCGCTTTCTCCATAATCTTGGAAATGTTGTTCAAGCTTGTTATCGGTCTGCGGTGGTTAGGGTCCTGAGGGTCGAGGTTGGGTTTCTTTAGCAGGGGTTTGATAATGCCTTGTTTGAGGGCGCCTGGAACAATCCCTTCTTTGAACGATTGATTTATGAGGTGCGTTATGGTGGGAGCCAGGATGTCGGAGCATTCTTTCAGGAGTTTTGTGGGGATGATGTCAATAGAAGATGTGCGGTCTCTGAGATTTTTGATGATGTTTTTAGTGGTATACGTGGTGATTGGGATCAGAGAAAAACTTTGGTGGTTGTGGGATGTTTGTGTCGATATCGACTTTTTGCTCTGGTTGCTCTGGTTGCCTGCCGTCGGATGTCTTTTTCTGATCAATTGTTTTCCTAATATTGACAATTTTATTGATGAAAAAGTCTGATAATTCATTGCAGAAATCTTGGGTTTCATTAGCGGGGGGGCTCTAAGCACGCCGGGTTCATCGACTGAGCAACTATTTTAAGTAGACATGTGCACACTGAAATATTTCGTTTCGAAATTTCGCTTTAGTCCGAAAAATAAATTTATTTAGTTACTCCCGAAATTCGTTTTTATTTATTTAGTTTTTCGTTAAAAATTGCATTCGTCCGAAAATTCAAATGAATTAAGGTCGAATTTGTCATTGAAGGCTTATGGTGTCTGTCGAATGTTCAAAGAAGATTCGACGGAGCAGCTAAACTGTATGACTGTATAGTTTAGCTGCAATTCCACCCAATTCCAGCAGCAATCTTTCCTCTCTACGTCGAATCTTTCCTTTCTGCGTCGAATCTTTCCTCTCTACGTCGAATCTTTCCTTTCTACGTCGAATCTTTTCTCTCTATGTAGAATAATCTTGGACTAATAGAGTTAAGTTTAGGCACATTCGACCACAGGTTCAATGGACACAGATTGTTATTGTCAGCATCGAATCTCCTATCTATATCGAACTGTTGTTACAACGAAAATAAAGCATTTGTTTATGTCGGATCTTTCGTTTTTCGGATTCTGCACTTTCGTTATCGTTTGTTAAAACGATAACGAAAATACCTGAAATTCGGACGAAAATGCATTCGGACGAAAACGAATGCACATGTCTAATTTTAAGATGGGAGCATGAGAACAGGTCCCTCCTGTGTTCTCATCCAGAGCTTCAGAAGGCTCTGGATGAGAACTCATAACAGGGGGACTCTCGATGGAGAGAGGTTGGGAGAATTGGCTGGACTTTCCAAGTTTTGGGTTATTTGCTTTAGTTTAGTACTGGATGCCTGGAGAGTAATATGAAGGGTTGGTTTTATGGACTGTTAACCTACTGCTCAAAGCAAGGTCCATAAAGACATGGATGAGCGAGTTTGGGGTGGAGGAACTTGACTGGCCTGCACAGAGTCTTGACCTCAACCCGATAGAACACCCTTTGGAATGAATTAGAGCGGAGACTGCGAGCCAGGCCTTCTCGTCCAACATCAATACCTAACCTCACAAATGCTCTTCTGGAAGAATGGTCAAACGTCCCCATAGACACCCTCCTAAACCTTGTGGACGGCCTTCCCAGAAGGTGTACATATTCCACAGCACACCATGGATCTACAACCACCGTCCAAAGGCTTTTATTGCATGGACGGTGATTGTAGATCCATGGCGCGCTGTGGAATATGTACACTTTCTTGATGTCTCCAGAATCCAGCTGGTAATTGCTGCAGCACCCCCCATTGATGAGCCTTGTTTTGCAGAAACGTGTGCGATAGACAAGTTTTCCCAGAAGAGTTGAAGCTGTTATAGCTGCAAAGGGGGGGCCAACTCAATATTGAACCCTACGGACTCATTAAAGTTCATGTGCGTGTAAAGGCAGGTGTCCCAATACCTGGAATTTTGGAGGTTCAGAGTGACATTCGGGTGGGAAAAGCGCAAGTGATCGGCGGCACGCTGTGTCCCTGGGACACGGCGCAACTCTGATCTCGGTAAAGAGCCAATGATGAGGCTCTTTACCCATGTGACCAGCTGTGTCCAATCACAGCTGATCACATGTAATCAAGGAAATGCAGGTTATCAGCTCTCCTTTCCTCACACTGACAGGGTGTGAGGAGAAGAGAGCCGATCAGCGGCATTCCTACAAGGCAGACCTGTACAGATAATCAGGGCATTGATCATCAGTGCAGCCCCAACAGTGCCCATCAGTGATGCCAGTCAGTGCCTATTAGTGCCTGCTCACCAGTTCCACCAATCATTGTTGCCCATGTTTCGTCACATATGGTGACCCATCACATTTGGCTACCCGCTGGACTGCGCATGTGCGATGCTGCCATATGTGTTCCAACACTGTGGCAAATTTTGTGCCCACAGCCCTGAGTCCCGGTTCAAGCCCCACCATCCGGGTGGACATAGAGTTAGATTATAATTATGCCGTGCGAAGCAAAGCCGTGCCCGAAGCGTGGCGAGCGGCCCTGTGGCAAAGTGGTGTCTTACAATAGTGTTGGAACGCATATGGCGAAGTCACGCATGCGTGCTCCAGCAGGTAGCAAAATGTGATGGGTAGCCAAATGTGACGTGACACCCATTAGTTCCCTGATTATCAGTGCAGCCCCAACAGTGCCCATCAGTGATGCCAGGCTGTGCCTATCAGTGCCTGCTGATCAGTGCCGCCAATCATTGCCGCCCATCAGTGTTGCCCATAAGTGCCCTGATTATCAGTGCAGCCCCAACAGTGCCCATCAGTGCAGCCTCATCAGTACCCACCAGTGTGCCTCATCAGTGCCCATAAATGCTACCCAGGGCATTTTTTCTCAGCGAATAGGTGCAGGTACTCCCTACTTCCAAGTCACCCCTTGTCTCCGTCTCCTACCCACCCCTTGGAATCACATGGTCCTAAGTAATTTGTATAGAATGTGTTAATGATAACAATAAAATAGATCCCCTGCAGCCAGCAACAAGAGACCACCCCGCCCCCCAAGCAACAATAGATTCCCCAGAAGCCAGCATCAATAGACCCCTCCCTCAACAGTAGATCACTCCCAGCAACAATTTACCCTCCCAGAAACAATAGATCCCCCACTGGCAACAATAGACACCCCTCCAACAAGAGATCCCCCTGCAGCCAGCAACAGTAGACATCCCAGCACCCCTTGCCATTACATACATTTAATGCTGGAGGGGAGGTGCCGGAACTGTGTTCCCCCGTGCTCCCGCTGAAAAAAAGCCCTGGTGCTGCCTCATCAGTGCCCATCAGTGCTGCCTCATCAGTGCCCATCAGTACTGCCTCATCAGTGCCGCCTCATCAGTGCCCATCAGTGCTGCCTCATCAGTGCCCATCAGTACTGCCTCATCAGTGCCCATCAGTACTGCCTCATCTGTGCCCATCAGCGCCGCCTCATCAGTGCCCATCAGTGCCGCCTCATCAGTGCTGCCTTATCAGTGCCCATCAGTTCTGCTTCATCAGTGCCCATCAGTACTGCCTCATCTGTGCCCATCAGCGCCGCCTCATCAGTGCCCATCAGTTCTGCCTCATCAGTGCCCATTAGTTCTGCCTCATCAGTGCCCATCAGTACTGCCTCATCAGTGCCCATCAGTGAAGGAGAACAATTACTTATTTACAACATTTACAACATTTCCTGACAAACTAAGAAAAAAAAATGTTCAGTCTAATTTTTTTTTTTAGCAAAAAATAAAAAACCCAGCAGTGACTAAATACCACCAAAAGAAAGCTCTGTGTGTAAAAAAAATTATAAAATTATAAAATGTCCTATGTGTACAGTGTTGCAATTGTCATTCAAAGTGTGACAGCACCCCCCCTCCCCCTCCTTCCTACTCGCCCCTCACCCCCCTCCCCCTCCTTCCTACTCGCCCCTCACCCCACCTCCCCCTCCTTCCTACTCGCCCCTCACCCCTCCATCTCTTTGTTGAGCTATTCTCTTTCTCTCCACTTTCTCCTCTTCCATGTTCGGCTCTAGAAGTATTTCTGCTGAAAAATAACTGACATTTATAAAAAACTCATCATTTACCGGTATGAAGATGGGCGATCTGGCAGGCTCGGCGAAAACGACGGCCGTGAGGGCTGAGGTAGTAAATGAAGTCGCTGTGATAGGGGAACGTCCGGATTCGTTGTTGGGTCAGGCTGGCGAGGTCGTACACAGCGCCGGTGTAAGAATTATCACTGAAGGGGAAAAGATTCCGGAATAAAAACCTCTTATTATCCGGACATTAAATATCACATCAAACGGGACAACAGAAAACAAGGAAATCCGTACAGAAAGTGAGTGACGGAAGAGAACCTGTCATGACACTCTGTATGGTCTGTGGATCACCAGGTAGATGTCTGAACGTTCCCACAGACTATATGGGGCGGCTTTGTATTGGAGTCAATGGGACGCGATACTGCATTGAAGTCACTAGGGGGCGTTTTTGCATTGAAGTCAATGGGATGCAATTTTGCATTGAAGTCACTAGGGGGCGTTTTTGCATTGAAGTCACTAGGGGGTGTTTTTCCATTGAAGTCACTAGGGGGCGTTTTTCCATTGAAGTCACTAGGGGGCGTTTTTCCGTTGAAGTCACTAGGGGGCGTTTTTCCATTGAAGTCACTAGGGGGCGTTTTTCCGTTGAAGTCACTAGGGGGGTTTTTCCATTGAAGTCAATGGGACGCAATTTTGCATTGGAGACAATAGGTGGCGTTTTTGCATCAAAGTCAACGGGATGTGATTTTGCACTGATGTCAATAAGGGGCGTTTCTTGCATTGAAGTCAATGGGACGCAGCATGCCATTATCGGCACTTTTTGTTTGTTTTCTATCGGCAGAACGCCGACAACCCTATTTGCGGCAGATGATTTTCAGGGGCCGATATATTGGTGCATCCCTAATAAAGAGAACCAGTTACTTTACTCTGTATATAGATGACAGCTTTACTTTAAAGCGGGATTCCACTCTAAAGTGGAACTTCCGCTCATCGGAACCCTCCCCCCCTCCGGTGTCACATTTGGCACCTTTCAGGAGGGAGGGGGGTGCAGAAACCTGTCTTAGACAGGTATTTACACCCACTTACGGGCATAAACTCCCACGGGAGTCTGTGCCACTTCCTGTCCCGCCGTGCTGTCTGTCGGGACACACACGGGTCCCAGCAGACAGCGCGGACAATTCTCATTACTCTGCGCGACTCGCGCATGCGCAGTAGGGAACCGGGAAGTGAAGCCGCAACGCTACACTTCTGATTCCATCACCGAGAATGGCGCCGGCAGCAGCCGAGAGCCGAGCGATTGATCGGCCTCTGCTGCCGACATCGCTGGAACCTGTGACAGGTAAGTGCCCATTTATTAAAAGTCAGCAGCTGCAGTATTTGTAGCTGCTGGCTTTTAACCACTTCAATACCCGCGTATTGTCATATGACGCCCACAAGGTGGATTTCCCATCCTGGGTGGGCGTCATATGACGTCCTCCCATTCCTGGCCGCCTGGGGGGCGCGCGCGCGCGCGCCCGCGGCGTCGCTCGGGACCCGGTGCGAGTGCCCGGCGGCCGCGATGTCCGCCGGGCACCCACGATTGCCCGTTAAAACAACGGGACCGTGCGGGACCGTGGAGCTGTGTGTGTAATGATGGGGTGTAAACACACAGCTCCACGTCCTGTCAGCGGGAGAGGAGACCGATCATGTGATCCCAGTACGGAGGAACACCGATCGGTCTCCTCCCTTGTGAGTCCCCTCCCCCCACAGTTAGAATCACTCCTATAGGGAACACATTAACCCCTGCAGCGCCCCCTAGTGTTAACCCCTTCCCTGCCAGTCACATTTACGCAGTAATCACTGCAATTTTATAGCAACGATCGCTGTGTAAATGTGAATGGTTCCAAAAATGTGTCAAAAGTGTCCGAAGTGTCCGCCGCAATGTCGCAGTCACAGAAAAAAAATCGCAGATCGCCGCCATTTTTAGTAAAAAAAAAAAAATGCAATAAGTCTATCCCCTATTTTGTAGACGCTATAACTTTTGCGCAAACCGATCAATATACGCTTATTGCGATTTTTTTTACCAAAAATATGTAGAAGAATACGTATCGGCCTAAACTGAGTAAAAAAAATGTTTTTTAAAAAAAAAATGGGATATTTATTATAGCAAAAAGTAAAAAAATATTGTGTTTTTTTTCAAAATTGTCGCTCTTCTTTTGTTTATAGCGCAAAAAATAAAAACCGCAGGGGCGATCAAATACCACCAAAAGAAAGCTCTATTTGTGGGAAAAAAAAGGACGTCAATTTTGTTTGGGTGTAACGTCGCACGACCGCGCAATTGTTAGTTAAAGCGACGCAGTGCCGAATCGCAAAAAGGGCTCTGGTAAGGAAGGGTGTAAAATGGCCCGGTGCTGAAGCAGTTAAAAAAAAATTTCAGGTACAGTCCCGCTTTAAGAAAGGGAAGGTACGTTCTATGGACATTAGGAGAGTAACGTGCTATGGAAAGACCATCAATAGAATAAAGGATGATATATGAATGGAAGAACATACTTTATCAGAATACGAGGAGTCCCAGAAAGTAATGAGAGTGTATAGAAGGAAGCAGCTGCTGCTGATGGAACTCACTTGTCAGACTGGCAGTTGCTGTTGTAGCTGAAGGCACATTTCATGATGCTGTCCAGGGTCATCGGACTGACATACTGGAAAAGCTCCACCGATTCCTCCTTATTGCACAATCGATCCCATTTGTCCTGCAAGGAGGTGACAGATACAAAAGAATGAAGTATCAGTTGCCCTCATGTATGTCAGGAAGGTATTTCTCGAATGCCCGGGAATGCCGAAAACTGTTCCCAAGTCCTCCTGTTATGCTTTACGATTGGTTAGTAGGGCTGCCCATCACAGTGACAGGCCAATAATAAAGGATGTGAGTGGGCAGAGCAAATGTTAGTGACTAGGACAGTGATGGCGAACCTTTTTGAGCCTGAGTGCCCAAACTGAAATAAATACATTGGTTTTGTGTTGCAAAGTTCCAACACAGCAATTCACAAGAGAGGGGGGCTGAGCGAAAGAGAGGGGGGTGAGAGAGAGAGAGAGGGGGGTGAGAGAGAGGACAGCGAGAGTGAGGGGTGTGAGAGAGATGCTGAGAGGGAGGGGGGCTGAGAGAGAGGGGCTGAGAGAGAGAGGGGCTGAGAGAGAGGGGTGTGAGAGATATGCGAGGGAGAGGGTCTGAGAAAGAGAGGGAGAGGGTCTGAGAAAGAGATGGAGAAGGGCTGAGAGAGAGAGAGGGGCTGAGAGAGAGAGGGGCTGAGAAAGAGAGGGAGAAGGGCTGAGAGAGAGAGTGAGAGGGGCTGAGAGAGAAAGGGAGAGGGGCTGAGAGAGAGAAAGGGAGAGGGGCTGAGAGAGAGAAAGGGAGAGGGGCTGAGAGAGAAAGGGAGAGGGGCTGAGAGAGAAAGGGAGAGGGGCTGAGAGAGAGAGAGAAGGGAGAGGGGACAGAGAGAGAGGGGTGTGAGAGAGGGGTGTGAGAGAGATGCTGAGAGAGAGGGGCAACAGAAAGAGGGAGAGGGGCTGAGAGAGAGGGGTGTGAGAGAAATGCAGAGAGAGAGGTGAGCTGAGAGAGAGAGAGGAGGAACAGAGAGTGGGAGGGGGGACAGAGAGAAAGCGAGATGGGGGACAGAGAGAGAGGGGTGTGAGAGAGGGGGGAACAGAGAAAGAAGGGGGAAAGAGAGAGAGGGGTGCGAGATAGATGCTGAGAGAGGGGTGAGCTGAGAGAGAGGGGGAACAGAGAGAGGGGGACAGAAAAAGAGGGGGGCAGAGAGGAGCAAGAGACCTCTATCTCTGTCCTGGACCCTCTTGTGTGCCCACAGAGATGGCTCTGTGTGCCAGCTGTGGCACGCGTGCCATAGGTTCGCCATCACTGGACTAGGAAGCTTGGTCTGCACTACAGAGCACAGGCACTTAGGGTTACAGGTCATAGGTTATAAGTTCTGTGATTTTTTTTTTTTTTTTTGCAGCCTTACATGGAGTAAACAGCATCCGCTTCTAAACATATCCTTGTTCTATTGGGAAACATATTTGCACCCAACTAGTTTTCTGTCCTCTAAGCCAATGGGGGAATAGATACAATTGTATATTTGGGCAGTGCACACGTTTTTATCTATTACCATTGCTTTAGAGGAGCTTCTGTCAAACACTGGACCCAAAGCTATGTCAATAAAGATAAACAGTACCTTGACCTTTTGATACGTGTGACCCATGGAATGCATGATACTACAGTGCCATCTGGAGTTTGGAGTTAGAAAATACTTCTGTCATAGAAAGTAATGTAGAAAGGAAGAGGCAGAAAAGGGATACGCCCATGTGGGAATTGCCACCCAAAATTTCTAGACAAGAGGACAAGCTGAAAGGGGGACTACACAAGAAGAGTTTGCCAGAGGGATAACACTAGAAGCCACACTACAAGAGAGAAATAATAGCAAGAACCCGGTTTCCTGCAATCACTTGAGTTGCCTGGAATCCTGTTTGCTACAGAAATCACGGACCAGCTATAACGCAAGCTAAGAGACTATTTTAGTTTATCCCTGTAACATACAGACCAGACAATTGTCAATGCTCATTTGCTAGGAAGGTTAGGTAGTGTGTGCATGTGTGTTGTATGTACAGTGGGGAAAATAATGATTTGGTCCCCTACAGATTTGGTAAGTTTGTCCATTTACAAAGAAATGAAGGGTCTATAATTGTTATCATAGGTGTATTTTATATGATAGAAACAGAATCCAGAAAAAACACACACGATACAAATGTCATAAATTGAATTGCAGTTCAGTTAGTAAAATTAGTATTTGATCCCCTACCAACCATTCTGGCTCCCACAGACTGGCTACTGACAGTCCACAGAATCTCTTCCATTTGAACCTCACCATCATGGGGAAGACCAAAGATCTGTCAGAGGACGTCGGGGAGAAGATTGTAGACCTGCACAAGGCTGGAATGGGCTACAAGACCATCAGCAAGAAGATCGGTGAGAAGGAGACAACTGTTGGAGCGATTATTCGCAAATGGAAGAAATACAAAATAACCTTCAATCGCTCCCTCGGTCTGAGAAAAGAAAAAAGCTGGGCATACTAAAATAACCAAAAAATCAATATAGTGAATTGACTTGTGACCAAATAAATCAAATCTAGTGAATAAAAGACATTGCATACCCATTCAACATAATATAAAAAGCATAAATCAACACCCAGTGGTAAAAAAAAAAATATTATGTGACATATGTAGAACATAAATATAATGATGTGAAAAGGCAATCAATCAAATGAGTTCATATGTGGGCCAGTCAGGCCAACAAAAATTGTCCCAATGTGGAGAGTTTATAGTGATTGCAAAACAAAAACAAAAAATGTCTGATGCTCGTGCTCCCACATGGATTTCAGACTGCACACTTCCTGCGTCAAAAACCTTCAAGTTATTATGTGAGTTGCACCACCACCAAAGGTAAAAGATGGCCGCTTACCGCAGATATATGACCCTCCGTTACAGAGGGTCAAACAGGCATGTGGTTTAGGTTAACACTATATCGACCTCCACAGGGAAGATGCCGTCAGACCTCCAAGTAAATCTAGTGATAGGCTTAATGGACCTCCAAACCTCCCTCCAGGGGATTAACTCACGATGCACAGCATGAAAGAAGAATTGGAATGCTCCAAATAGTGCGTTATCTCCAAGCAAAATTTATTTAAAAATAACATAAGCACTTACAGTGGTGTGAAAAAGTGTTTGCCCCCTTCCTCATTTCCTGTTCCTTTGCATGTTTGTCACACTTAAGTGTTTCGGAACATCAAACCAATTTAAACAATAGTCAAGGACAACACAAGTAAACACAAAATGCAATTTGTAAATGAAGGTGTTTATTATTAAAGGTGAAAAAAAATCCAAACCATCATGGCCCTGTGTGAAAGAGTGATTGCCCCCTAAACCTAATAACTGGTTGGGCCACCCTTAGCAGCAACAACTGCAACCAAGCGTTTGCGATAACGTGCAATGAGGCTTTTACAGCGTCCTGGAGGAATTTTGGCCCACTCATCTTTGCAGAATTGTCCTAATTCAGTTACATTAGAGGGTTTTCGAGCATGAACGGCCTTTTTAAGGTCATACCACAACATCTCAATAGGATTCAGGTCTGGACTTTGGCTAGGCCACTCCAAAGTCTTCATTTTGTTTTTCTTCAGCCATTCGGTGGTGGACTTGCTGGTGTGTTTAGGATCATTGTCCTGCTGCAGAACCCAAGTTCGTTTCAGCTTGAGTACACGAACAGATGGTCGGACATTCTCCTTCAGGATCTCTTGGTAGACAGCAGAATTCATAGTTCCTTTTATCACGGCAAGTCTTCCAGGTCCTGAAGCAGCAAAACAGCCCCAGACCATCACACTACCACCACCATATTTTACTGTTGGTATAATGTTCTTTTTCTGAAATGCAGTGTTCCTTCTACGCCAGATATACTTGGACACACACCTTCCAAAGTGTTCCACTTTTGTCTCATCGGTCCACAGAATGTTGTCCCAAAAGTCTTGGGGATCATCAAGATGTGTTGTGGAGAAATTGAGACGAGCTTTGATGTTCTTTTTGCTCAGCAGTGGTTTTCTCCTTGGAACTCTGCCATGCAGGCCATTTTTGCCCAGTCTTTTCCTGATGGTGGAGGCATGAACGCTGACCTTAACTGAGGCAAGTGAGGCCTGCAGTTCCTTGGACGTTGTTGTGGGGTCTTTTGTGACCTCTTGGATGAGTCGTCGCTGCGCTCTTGGGGTAATTTTGGGCGGCCGGCCACTCCTGGGAAGGTTCACCACTGTTCCATGTCTTCGCCATTTGTGGATAATGGCTCTCACTGTGGTTCGCTGGATTCCCAAAGCTTTGGAAATGGCTTTATAACCCTTTCCAGACTGATAGATCTCAATTACTTTCTTTCTCAATTGTTCCTGAATTTCTTTGGGTCTCGGCATGATGTGTAGCTTTTAAGGATCTTCTGGTGGACCTTACTGTGTCAAGCAGCTCCTATTTAAGTGATGCCTTGATTGTGAACAGGTGTGGCAATAATCAGGCCTGGGTGTGGCTAGAGAAATTGAACTCAGGTGTGGACAACCACAGTTATAGTATGTTTTAACAAGGGGGGCAATCACTTTTTCACACAGGGCCATGATGGTTTGGATTTTTTTTCACCTTTAATAATAAACACCTTCATTTACAAATTGCATTTTGTGTTTACTTGTGTTGTCCTTGACTATTGTTTAAATTGGTTTGATGTTCCGAAACACTTAAGTGTGACAAACATGCAAAGGAACAGGAAATGAGGAAGGGGGCAAACACTTTTTCACACCACTGTACATAAAGGTTAAAAGATGATCAGCCAAGAAAAAACGTCCGGTGCACCGGCCGAATACATACTAAACCAATTCTGGCATAAGACACTGTAGTAGTTGGAAACGAGGTGGTAACAAGTGCGCCGCTCGCCCGATGCATTTCGTGATACCTCACGTCATCCGGGGACACGAGTGGAGCACTGTCTCACCTCTTTTATGGCCGTAGTCACCAATCCAGCGTTGCTTCGAGTGCGCATGCGCCAACGAGCGTACATTCCCCGTGCGCATGCGCGATCGGACACTGACGCACGTGCGTCGCAGCGTCATGGCGCCACGCCATCAATACACTCAAACGTGATGACGCACCTGCGCTGCGACTCCCCAGCATCAACAACACAGGCAACATCAACATATTCTACCGTCGTCATAACAACGGATCCTGTGCCCGTGTATCTTTCAAAGAGAGCGCGCCTTGCTCAACCGGAATGGGATAAAACTAAACTAAAAAATAAAAATAGAGTATTAAAAATATTTATTAAAATAATTTTTAAAAAGCTTACATTCTCTTTTATTGGAGAATAGCGTTGTTAGAGACTCAATGAGAAGTACCCAACAAAGCCATACGCTTAGGAATGTGTGGAACGAAATCCCTCAAATCTATCTAACAGACAGTTTGTGTTCAATCTACCAGTCTATACAGACTAAACCTTCAACATGTCTATAGTTCTTAAATCTTAGTTGCTCAATCTACAAAGAAGCAATGTGGCATACTACCCTATGGGGTATATCGGATTCTCCCACCACCAGGGCCGGATTTCCCACAAGGCCACCGAGGCCAGGCCTCGGGGCGGCAGTGGTGCAGGGGCGGCGCATATAGCAGCAGTTCAGCATCTCGAAGAACTGTTTAACATATATTCCTGCCTGTGCGCTCCGTCTCCGAGCCGTGCTCAGCGATGGGCAGCAGGTATACCTATTCAGCCTGTGATTGGCTGAATAGGTCACATGCGGGCGGCGGACACGATTGGTCACATGTGGAGGCGGGGCTTGACTGTGGGTGATCGCCCGGAGTCCCGCCTCCTTGCCTGTCGTGTGCTCTGCTGTGCTGTGTCTCCCGAAGTCCTCACTGAGGTATCGTTCTCCTCTGTACTCACAGCCCCCTCTGTAAGCCACTCCCCCTCTGTAAGCTACCCCCCTCTGTCAGCTACCCCCCCCCTCTGTCAGTTACCCCCCCCCTCTGTCAGTTACCCCCCACCCCTCTGTCAGTTACCCCCCACCCTCTGTCAGTTACCCCCTCTCCTACCATCTTTCTCTCTCACCCCTCCTCCCTCCCCTGTAAGCTACTCCCCCCCTCTGTCAGCTACCCCCCCCTCTGTCAGCTACACCCCCCCCCCTCTGTCAGCTACACCCCCCTCCCTCTGTCAGCTACACCCCCCATCTGTCAGCTACCCCCCTCTGTCAGTTACCCCCCCCTCTGTCAGTTACCCCCCCCTCTGTCAGTTACCCCCCCCTCTGTCAGTTACCCCCCCGTCTGTCAGGCCACCCCCTCTCTTACCATCTTTCTCTCTCACCCCTCCTCCCTCTCTCACCCCTCCTCCCTCTCTCACCCCTCCTCCCTCTCAGCGCCCTTCTCTCTCCCACCCCTCCTCCCTCTCAGCCCCCTTCTCTCTTCCACCCTTACTCCCTCTCAGCCCCCTTCTCTCTCACCCCTCCTCCCTCTCAGCCCCCTTCTCTCTCTCACCCCTCCCCCTTCTCAGACCCCTTCTCTCACTCACCCTCCCTATCAGCCCCCTTCTCTCTCCCACCCCTCCTCCCTATCAGCCCCCTTCTCTCTCTCACCCTCCCTCCCTCTCAGCCCCCTTCTCTCTCCCACCCTCCCTCCCTCTCTCAGCCCCCTTCTCTCTCCCACCCTCCCTCCCTCTCAGCCCCCTTCTCTCTCCCACCCCTCCTCCCTATCAGCCCCCTTCTCTCTCTCTCACCCCTCCTCCCTCTCAGCCCCCTTCTCTCTCCCACCCTCCCTCCCTCTCAGCCCCTTCTCCCTCCCACCCTCCCTCCCTCTCAGCCCCCTTCTCTCTCCCCCCCTTCCTTCCTCTCAGCCCCCTTCTCTCTCCCACCCTCCCTCCCTATGAGCCCCCTTCTCTATCCCACCCTCCCTCCCTATGAGCCCCCTTCTCTCTCCCACCCTCCCTCCCTATGAGCCCCCTTCTCTCTCCCACCCTCCCTCCCTATGAGCCCCCTTCTCTCTCCCACCCTCCCTCCCTATGAGCCCCCTTCTCTCTCCCACCCTCCCTATGAGCCCCCTTCTCTCTCCCACCCTCCCTCCCTATGAGCCCCCTTCTCTCTCCCACCCTCCCTCCCTCCCTATGAGCCCCCTTCTCTCACTCACCCTCCCTCCCTATCAGCCCCCTTCTCTCTCCCACCCCTCCTCCCTATCAGCCCCCTTCTCTCTCCCACCCCCTCCTCCCTCTCAGCCACCTTCTCTCTCTCACCCCTCCTCCCTCTCAGCCACCTTCTCTCTCTCACCCCTCCTCCCTCTCAGCCACCTTCTCTCTACCACCCCACTCCCCCTCACAACCCCAATCCCCTCCATCTTTCTCACCCCCTCTCTCTTCTGCCTCCTCACCCCCTTACCTCCTCCTCTCACCCTTTCTCACCTCCCTCCCCCACCTCTTCTCCCCCCTTAGGGGGCGAGGGCCCCATGATTCCTAACAGCGACCCTGTGAGTGTACAAGTTTGGATGTGTTTTGATTCCTGTGTCCTGCCGACACACTGGGCACAACGATGCAGCACCTGCCTCTACTTTGCCTTCTCTCCAAGCCCCCCCCCCCCCACAAGGGAAGGGAAGAAGGTAAATAGCACTACAGTAGAGCAGCTTCGCTCCACCCCCTAACTCCGGCTTACACATTTTCTGGCTCAAAACGGCTCTCGGTAAGGCAGTCTAATGCGGGTCTTTAGGGGCAGGGGACACTGATGGGGGGGCGGCATTGAAGGACCCGGCCTTGGGGCGGCAAAGGGAGTAAATCCGGGCCTGCCCACCACACACGATAACGGTATGGTCGGCCAATCACAAACCCCTAAATGAATTTATTCATAATATTGCTCCCTCGGTCTGGTCTTTCGCCTCATGGGGTGAGGATGGTCATGAGAAAAGTGAGGGATCGGCCCAGAACTACACTGGAGGAGCTTGTGAAGGATCTCAAGGCAGTTGGGACCACAGTCACCAAACAAACCATTGGTAACACAATACGCCGCCATGGACTGAAATCCTGCAGCACACGCAAGGTCCCCCTCCTCAGGAAGACACATGTACAGGTCCCCCTCCTCAGGAAGACACATGTACAGGTCCCCCTCCTCAGGAAGACACATGTACAGGTCCCCCTCCTCAGGAAGACACATGTACAGGTCCTCCTCCTCAGGAAGACACATGTACAGGTCCCCCTCCTCAGGAAGACACTTGTACAGGTCCCCCTCCTCAGGAAGACACATGTACAGGTCCCCCTCCTCAGGAAGACACTTGTACAGGTCCTCCTCCTCAGGAAGATACATGTACAGGTCCCCCTTCTCAGGAAGACACTTGTACAGGTCCCCCTCCTCAGGAAGACACACGTACAGGTCCTCCTCCTCAGGAAGACACATGTACAGGTCCCCCTCCTCAGGAAGACACACGTACAGGTCCTCCTCCTCAGGAAGACACATGTACAGGTCCTCCTCCTCAGGAAGACACTTGTACAGGTCCTCCTCCTCAGGAAGACACATGTACAGGTCCCCCTCCTCAGGAAGACACTTGTACAGGTCCTCCTCCTCAGGAAGACACATGTACAGGTCCTCCTCCTCAGGAAGATACATGTACAGGTCCTCCTCCTCAGGAAGATACATGTACAGGTCCCCCTCCTCAGGAAGACACATGTACAGGTCCTCCTCCTCAGGAAGACACATGTACAGGTCCCCCTCCTCAGGAAGACACTTGTACAGGTCCCCCTCCTCAGGAAGACACATGTACAGTTCCCCCTCCTCAGGAAGACACACGTACAGTTCCCCCTCCTCAGGAAGACACACGTACAGGTCCTCCTCCTCAGGAAGACACATGTACGGGTCCCCCTCCTCAGGAAGACACATGTACAGGTCCTCCTCCTCAGGAAGACACAAGTACAGGACTGTATGAAGTTTGCCAATGAACAAATGATTCAGAGAAGGATTGGGGAGAAAGTTCTGTGGTCAGATGAGACCAAAATGTAGCTCTTTGGCTTTAACTCGACTCGTCGTGTTTGAAGGAAGAAAAATGCTGACTATGACCCCAAGAACACCATCCCTACAGTCACACACGGAGGTGGAGACATGATGCTTTGGGGCTGTTTCTCTGCTAAAGGTACAGGCTGACTTTGCCACAATTGAGGGGTCATGTATTGTAAGATCTTGGATGAGAACCTTCTTCCCTCAGCCAGAACACTGAAGATGGGTCATGGATGGGTCTTCCAGCATGACAATGACCCAAAACATACCGCCAAGGCAACAAAGGAGTGAACTCAAGAAGAAGCACATTAAGGTCATGGAGTGGCCTAGCCAGTCTCCAGACCTTAATCCTATAAAAAATGTATGAAGGAGCTGAAACTTCGAGTTGCCAAGAAACCTTAAGGAATTAGAGAAGATCTGTAGAGAAGAGAGGACCAAAATCCCTCCTGAGATGTGGAAACCTGATCACCACCTACAAGAAACGTCTGACCTCTGTGATCACCAACAAGGGTTTCTCCACCGACTACTAAGTCATGTTTTGCTTCAGGATCAAATACTTATTTTACTCACTGAACTGTAACTCTTACTACACTTATAACAACATTTGTATCATTTTCTGGATTTTTGGTTGATATTCTGTCTCTATCATATAAAATACACCTATGATAAGAATTATAGACCCTTCATTTCTCTGTAAGTGGGCAAATCTACACAATCTGCAGGGGAGACAATCATTCCCCCCCCCCCCCCCCCACTGTATATATTGGTGGTACTGTGTATGCCCTGTATTTCCCTACAATTGGTAGCAGTTTATATATGCAACATTCTTCTTTAATAAAAGCAAAATAATATACTACAAAGTGTTTCATTTCTTGCTTTATCAAAGTAGCCGAAAGGATACCAGCAAACAGACACCTAGTGGATGCCATTAAAACAGGTTTACCCCCAAAATCACACAGCAAAATATTTGGGGGGGGGGGGGGTAAGCTGTATGCTGAGTCAGCTAAAACAATGTATGATGATGGAGGAATCCCGCAGGGGAGATATCGGGGGGGGGGGGGGGGGGCAGAAAGCTGCCATTGCTCTGTACATACCAGCATAACATTGGTGGAATCCGAGATGAGTTTGACGTACGGTTTCAGAACATCGTAATGGAAGCCGGGAGTGATGAGCCGGCGGTGCTGAAACCAGGTGTTCCCCGACAGGACCAGCAATCCCTTCCCTGTACAGAGAGAAGAATCCTCAGGCAATGGGCTCACTATGATCAGTAATGTGTGGTGGATATACAGCAAGTTATACAGCAAGTGAATTTAAATTGACAATTTAAGAGGGGATCCGGTTACAAAGTACACATACCCAACATTCCCAAAAGTATTGGGACGCCTGCCTTTACACACACATGAACTTTAATGGCATCCCAGTCTTAGTCCGGAGGGTTCAATATTGAGTTGGCCCTTTGCAGCTATAACAGCTTCAACTCTTCTGGGAAGGCCGTCCACAATGTTTGACCATTCTTCCAGAAGAGCATTTATGAGGTCAGGCACTGATGTTGGACAAGAAGGCCTGTCTCGCACTCTCCGCTTGAATTTATCCCAAAGCTGTTCTATCAGGTTGAGGTCACAGGCTAGTCAAGTCCCCCCCCCCCCCCCCCCCCCCCCCCCCCCCCCCCCAAAACTCACTCCTCCATGTCTTTATGGACCTTGCCTTGCTAAAATCATTTGGTGGAGGGGGGATAATGGTGTGGGGGTGTTTTTCAGGGGTTGGGCTTGGTCCCTTAGTTCCAGAGAAGGGAACTATTAAGGCGTCAGTGTGACGGACCCCGTACTCAAGATGTCCGCCGTACATGCTTCCTCTGTCCGGTACCACACAATCCAAGACCCCTTAGCTCACCCAGTCACCAGACAACACCAGTGTAGGGTACATCAGGAATTAACTTTATTTGACATGTCACACATATATACAGCCAGATGACTCACACCTAACCTAATTAGCATGAGCTAATTATCTTAATCAACACTGGACTCCTTCATTCAATTGCAGGGTTAATTAGCACATACAACAATAGGTGAAACACTCCTACAAGCCAGACTATGCTCATTTACACAACAGACAGGCTGGCTGGAGTTCATGACATTAGCATCTCTTGCTAATATGCCAAATACATATACAGAGTATATGTGTCGTGGGGACCAGCATGGACCCGAATCCAAGTAACACCAGCTCTGGGGTCCCCAGGCATGCAGCCCAAAGAGCACCGTTCCCCCAAATGCCAGGGCCCATAATCGCAAGGCAATAGGCTCGCATTCAGTCCCCTCCAACAGCCTCTGTCCCGGCTAGGTCTGTCATAGTCAGCATACCAAGACATTTTGGACAATTTAATTCTCCCGACTTTGTGGGAACAGTTTAGGGACGGCCCCTTCCTGTTCCAACATGACTGGACACCAGTGCACAAAGCAAGGTCCGTAAAGACGTGGATGAGGGAGTTTGGGGTGAAGGAACTTGACTGGCCTGCACAGAGTCCTGATCTCAATCCGACAGACAAAACCTTTGGGATGATTTTGAGTGGAGACTGAGCCAGGCCTTCTTGTCCAACATCAGTGCCTGACCTCACAAATGCACTTCTGGAAGAATGGTCAAACATTCCCATAGACACCCTCCTAAACCTTGTGGACGGCCTTCCCAGAAGAGTTGAAGCTGTTATAGCTGCAAAGGGTCAACTCAATATTGAACCCTCCGGACTAAGACTGGGAGGTCATTAAAGTTCATGTGCGTGTAAAGGCAGGCGTCTCAATACTTTTGGTAATATAGTGTGTATAAAGGGGACTCAAGTAACTGTAATAAACCGATTACACTAACCACTTTCCTACCATGCTTTTTCTGACACTTTTTGTTTAAATCAGAATTTGTTGCTAGAAAATGATCTCTAACCCCCAAACATTATATATATATTTTTTTTTTTAGCAGAGATACCTCACATGTGTGGTGTGAACACCTTTTACATATGCGTGTGCGACTTTCGTATGTGCACAAGCACGTAGGAATTTTTTTTTTTACACCATCCCTTGTAATAGAAATAAGGGATGACAGGTCCTCTTTATGGAGAGATTTGGGGTCAGAAGGATAATGTTACGCTGAGTAAATTGATACCCAACATGTCACACTTCAAATTGCGCCCGCTTGTGGAATGGCATCAAACTTTTACCCTCAAAAATCTCCATAGGCGACGTTTAAAAAATTCTACAGGTTGCATGTTTTGCGTTACAGAGGAGTTCTAGGGCTACAATTATTGCTCTCGCTCTACCGATCGCGGTGATACCTCACATGTGTGGTTTGACCACCGTTTTCATATGCGGGCGCTGCTCACGTATGTGTTCGCTTCTGCGCGCGAGCTCGTCGGGACGGGGCGCATTTAAAAAAAAAAAAAAATGTTTTTCTTATTTATTTTACTTGATTTTATTTATTTTTACACAGTTTTTAAAAAAAAAAATTGGGTCACTTTTATTCCTATTACAAGGAATGTAAAAAAAAAGTCCTCACATCTGATATTTGGACTTAAATGCAAAAAAAAATATGGCCGGAAGTGAAGTTTTGACGTCGCTTCCGCCCTGCTATGGTATAGCGAAGGGTGGGGGCCATTTTAGCCTCACTCATCTCCATACCCAGCTAGAAAGAGGACCCGATCGCCTCCGCCGCTCCCGACGGCTCCGGTAAGCGGCGGAGGGCGCAGGAGAGCGGCGGGAGGGGTGAGGGCACCTCTCCCGCCGCCAATAACGGTGATCTTGCGGCGACTGAGCAGGGAAAAGAGCCCAAAGTCACACTACACTTGACAGCACCTTAATGGTGTCACCCCACTGGTGGGTGGCACCCGGGTGCGGCACCTCGATAGAGACACAACTGTGCTGAATTTAAGATCCGATCCCTGATTCCAGGGGGGGGGGGACTTGACCCCCCTTGCCCCTACCTGCGGACGCCCATGCCTGTAATGCGCCTGAAAAAAGCGGGTCCTCCGGCTTTCACACTGGAGCGGTGAGCTAGCAGGACGGTCAAAAAAGTCCTGCTAGCAGCATCTTTGGAGCAGTGAAGGAGCCGTGTGTTCACCGCTTCTATACCGCTCCTACCCATTGAAATCAATGGGACACCGCGGGGATACCGCCCGCAAAGCGCCGCGGGGGGTTTAACCCCTTTTCGGCCGCTAGCGGGGGTTAAAACCACCCTGCTAGCGGCCGTATACCGCGGCTAAAATGACAGTAAAGCAGCGCTAAATATACCGCCGCCCCCACCGCCCCAGTGTGAAACAGGCCTAAAGGTATCTCTTGCAGTGGGGGTGCACCCGCATTTTTAAGGGTTAAAGCATTCACACTGGAGCGGTGCGCTAGCAGGACAGTAAAAGAAGTCCTGATAGCAGCATCTTTGGAGCGGTATAGGAGCGGTGTGTTCACCGCTCCTATACCGCTCCTTCCCATTGATTTCAATGGGACACGGCGGTAATACCGCTACGGCGGCGCTTTGCGGGGGATTTTAACCCTTTTTCGGCCGCTCGCGGGGGGGTAAAAACCGCACAGCGAGCGGCCGAATACCGCGGCTAAAACGACGGCTCCCGCCCCAGTGTGAAAGGGGCCTAGTTATTATTAGTTAGTTCATTATTCTTTCGAATTTTCGGATTTTCTTTCTTATTTTCGAATTTACAATTTTTTTTCAAATTTACAAATTGCGATCATAACGAATGACATGAAAAACAAAAAATAAAAATAAAAAATAAACGAAAAGGAACACATTTTTCGGCAGTGCACTAATGGGGATTAACCTCTTGCTTACTGTGCACTTAAACACCCTTCCTGCCCAGACCAATTTTCAGCTTTCAGCGCTCTCGTGCTTTCAGTGACAATTGCGCGGTCGTGCAATGCTGTAACCAAATGAATTTTTTATCATTTTGTTCGCACAAATAGAGCTCCGTTTTTTATTTTTTGCGATATAAGTGAAAACATAGCGGAAAGTTTGAAAAAAAACAATATTTTCTCCTTTCTTTTTTAAAAAAAAATCCAATAAAATCAAATTTTGTCATAAATTTAAGCCAAAATGTATTCTGCTACATGTTTTTTGTAAAAAAAATTCCGTTAAGTGTATAATAATTGGTTTGCGTGATCACGGACATATGTACGCAAATGATCATGTAAAAGGGGTGTGCAGGTGATCACGGACATATGTGTGCAGATAATCATTGGCACATGTTATTTTACTGGGACATATGTGAGGGACATGTGTTTTTATTATTTGGGGACATGTGTGTTTTGGGGACATGTGTGTTTTGGGGACATGTGTGTTTACACTGTGGGGACACTAAACTGGTGATCAGTGAGTAAAAAACTAAAAAAAAACAGCTAATACTCACTGATCACCAGCCGGCTGCAGCGATCCGCTCTCCTCTCCTCACCGACGACTTCCGTGTGAGGAGAGGAGGGCCGATTGCCTAGCAACCGGCTGTTTGTTTACATCACATGACGGCTGTGATTCGACACGGCCGTCATGTGATCAGGAGGGCCAATCACCGAGCCCTCCTGCCGATCCGAGATGCGCCGTGTCCGGGTGACACGGCCGCATCGGGATCGCGCCGCTGCGCGTTCCCTCTACTTCTGAAGGACGTTCCGGAACGTCCATTCAGAAGTAGACGGCTCCCACCCGGCCGTATATGTACATTGGCCAGGTGGGAAGTGGTTAATAGAGAATTCAAATTACACACGGGGGATGGACTCCTGGACAGGTGGCACACCTACTGCTCAATCAATCAACTTGGGTACAACCAGCCTGTCAGATTTTACATGCCAGTGGCTGTTATAGCTCCCAGCAATAATCATTATGTTCTCCCGGTGGGGACAGCTTCCCCCACCCCCCCACCGTGAACCCAATGGCTCTGCGGGAGGAAATCGTTCCGTCTATGGCCCAGCCTAAAGGGGAATGGAAGACCCAATAGAGTGCTGAAGGTAAAACCATCACTGTGTATATATACTGATACCAAACATACCGATCCATGGAACCAGGAAATTGTAGCCGGTTGGTGTTTTTGGATCTGCAGATAAAGCAAATAAAAAGTTTTTTACCTCATATATTCATATTTCATTCATAAGTGTAAAACTGAATCTATGGTGAGAATATAAAATCTGATCTCCATCTCCGCATCGTCCTCCAATGATTTCCAGCCCCCTCCTCTCACTCTGAACCATCTGGAAGTTTGTGTAGACCCAACACATATCCTTCCTGGAATTCTGGGAAACTGAGTCTTGAAAATTGCTGATCACAGACGCTCTCCGTCTAATCTGACAGAGCTTGAGATATTTTGCAAAGCAGAAGAATGGGCAGAAATGTCCTCTGTAGATGTGCAAAGCTGGTAGAGACATCCCAAAAAGACTTGCAGCTGTAATTGCAGAGAATGGGGGTTCTAGTATTGACTCAGGGGGGCGCCATACAAATGCCCCCCCACACTTTTCACATATTTATTTGTAAAAAAAAAAAACTTGAAAACCATTTATCATTTTCTTTCCACTTCACAATTATGCGCCACTTTGTGTTGGTCGATCACATAAAATCCCAATAAAATACATTTACATTTTTGGTTGTAACATGAGAAAATGTGGAAAATTTCAAGGGGTATGAATACTTTTTTAAGGGTCTGTGTTGTAGTAAAAAAATATTTGTCAAGCCATTGCTTTGGCAGCTGACTGAGGGTACACCTACCATTGCTCCTCTTCATTTACCACCGTTCTTTCTCACCTACCATCGTTCTTTCCAGGGGGTATTTCAAGGGGTATGGATACTTTTTCAAGGCACTGTATATCAAACAACATTTTATGTTTGTGCCCACATGGCTTCCCAGTGGTCTCTTTGGCCATTCCTGGCTGAGAAACAAACAGTTCCAGGCACTCAATGTGTCAAAAAACAAGGAAAGATGTAAATAATCCTGAATATGGGCTGCAGGTAGGTCTCATTACCTATGGGAGATTGAATGGAAGAGCCCACATATGGCCTTCACCCCATAGCCCTGGATCCAGTGGCGGTGCGTGCATAGAGGGCGCAGGAGCGCCGCCCCCCCTCTCCTGCACCGCTCTATCACCAATAGATAGATTTCCACGCATTGCATGAATCTATCTATTGTCACCGCTGCTGCCCCCTATTCAGGTGTCCGGCCCCTTGTCGGGCGCCGGGCATCTGAATTACAGTGGGGGGGGGGGGTGTTTCTGGAAGCGCCCTATTAGAGCTGTAAGCTCTAATAGGGGACCTGATTAGAGCGGTGGGCTCTAATAGGCTTCCATAAGTGTAAACAGCGGGCGCACTGCTTTGCGTTCGCTGATTACACAGTATTGTGTTAGAGAAGCGAATACATCGCTTCCCTGACACAGACCCGCCTCTCAGCCAATCAGGTTGCCAGGTCTGTTACCTGTAACCTGATTGGCTGAAGTCACAGGCGCTGTGATTGGACGCTAGGCGTCCAATCATAGCAGAAGACAGGAGGAGCGCGGGAGAAGAAGACCTCGGACGATAGCAGAAGACAGGAGGAGCGCGGGAGAAGAAGAACTCGGACGATGAGACACCGCTCGCCGCCTGACGCCGTCACCAGCTGCACATCGAGACAAGGTAAGTGCAGAGGGCAGGCAGGGGCACAGTGGCAGCACTTGGAGGGGCACAGTGGCAGCACTTGGAGGGGCACTCTGGCAGCACTTGGAGGGGCACTCTGGCAGCACTTGGAGGGGCACTCTGGCAGCACTTGAAGGGGCACTCTGGCAGCACTTGAAGGGGCACTCTGGCAGCACTTGAAGGGGCACTCTGGCAGCACTTGAAGGGGCACAGTGGCAGCACTTGAGGGGCACAATGGCAGCACTTGAGGGGCACAATGGCAGCACTTGAGGGGCACAATGGCAGCACTTGAGGGGCACAGTGGCAGCACTTGAGGGGCACAATGGCAGCACTTGAGGGGCACAGTGGCAGCACTTGAGGGGCACAGTGGCAGCACTTGAGGGGCACAGTGGCAGCGTTTGATGGGCACAGTGGCAGCGTTTGATGGACACAGAGGCAGCATTTAACCACTTGCCGACCGCCCCATGTAGATATACGTCGGCAGAATGGCACGTACAGGCAGAACCACGTACCTGTACGTGCCATTCTTCAGGCGGTTGGGGGGTCCGATCGGACCCCCCTCCGCCGGCGGGGACGGTCGGCATCGCTTCAGGAGCGATCCGGGACGAGGGGACGGCCAGTGGTTTCTGGCCACCCCCTCGCGATCGCTCCTGGCGAATGAAAAGCTTCCCCTTCCTGTCTATTGTATAGACAGGAAGGCGGAAGTGATGTCACGCTCGGTGCGCCGGTCTATGTGACCGGAACGCCGAGCAGAGAAGATGTAAAGGTTAGTGCACAAACAGTACACTGACACCAGTACACATAGGCACACAATCCACCCCCCGGTCACCCCCAGATCACCCCCAGATCACCCCCTCCCCCCCCAGTCACAGTGTCACTAATTGCAGTGATCATTTATTTACTGATCACTGCATTTAGTGTCAGTGTGACTGTAATAACTGTCAGGGCAGTTAGTTTTAGGTCCTAGGTAGCCCCCTACCCCCCCCTAATAAAGGTTTAACCCCTTGATTGCCCCTAGTTAACCCCTTCACCCCCTTTTGCCAGTGTCACTAAGCGATCGTTTTTCTGATCGCTGCATTGTGTCGCTAGGTAACCATTTTTTTTTATTTTAACCGCCATGTTTTATATAGGTTCATAAATAGTTTTATAGGTCAGGTACCCCCATATTACAACCTAAATAAAGGTTTTAACCCCCTGATTGCCCCTAGAGTTAACCCTTTCACCAGTAATCACCGTATAACTGTCACTGGTGACGCTGGTTAGCCAGTTAGTTATTTCGTTATTTAGGTTCCCCGTCAGGTTTTTATATAGCGTCAGGTACCCCCATATATTACCTAATAAAGGTTTAACCCCTGATTGCCCCTAGTTAACCCTTTCACCCCCTTTTGCCAGTGTCACTAAGCGATCGTTTTTCTGATCGCTGCATTAGTGTCGCTAGGTAACCAGTTTTTTTTTGTATTACTGTTACGGGTGACGCTGGTTAGTTAGCTTGTTTTTTATACTGTCAGGGCACCCGCCATTTATTACCCAATAACGGTTTAACCCCCTGATCGCCCGGCGGGTGATATCAATTAGGTTTTAGGGTCAAATAAGGTCTGCGTCGCCCCAGGTTAGTGCCAGTACCGCAAACACCCACGCGCAAAGCATACACCTCCCTTAGTGGCACAGTATCTGAACAGATCAATATCTGATCTGATCAGATCTATACTAGCGTCCCAGCAGTTTAGGGTTCCAAAAAAACGCATTGTTAGCGGGATCAGCCCAGATACCTGCTAGCACCTGCGTTTTCCCCCTCCGCCCAGCCCAGCCCAGCCCACCCAAGTGCAGTATCGATCGATCACTGTCACTTACAAAACACTAAGCACACATAACTGCAGCGTTCGCAGAGTCAGGCCTGATCCCTGCGATCGCTAACATTTTTTTTGTGGTAGCGTTTTGATTCAGTCGCTAACAGTCAGGAGCTTTTTTACCTGTGAATCTCAAAAAAATAAAAAAAACAAAAATAGTTGTCGTTTTATTGTTCTCTCTCTCTCTCTATTGTTGCTCTTTTTTTACTCCATTCTATTCTGCAATGTTTTATTATGTTTTATCATGTTTTATCATGCTTGCTTTTCAGGTATGTAATTTTGTTTACTGTGTTTTAGTGTTAAGCATTTTTTTGTTTTCAGGTGCGCCATTCAGTTGCAGCGCGGATTTATTTATCTTGACAGCAACAGCGTTTGCTCCCACGATACATAAAGCCGCGACTCCAACGCTGTAGGAGGTGATTTCACCACCACAGTTAAAAAAAAGAGCATATGTGCCGAAGCATGGGGGCAGCAGGGGGGGGGGGAGGAGCGATTGGCTCCTAATGCCACGTACATACGGTCGAAATTCCGACCGTGTGTACACGGCATAACTTTTGCGGAAGGATGCCCCAATGCATCGGCATATATAAATGGTGCATGTATGCCCATCATTAGAAGTGGGTGGATGAAGGGAGGTATTCTAATGGTGGGCATACCACCAATCAATCTCTTTTTTTCGTTCAGCCAAGAGGCTGCATGAAAAAAAAAAAGATTACAATATATGTCCAGTATGTTGCTGGACTTTGAATGGTTATACCAGAATGATGCCTGCAGGTTTAGGTATCATCTTGGTATCATTCTTTTCAGCCAGTGATCGGCTTTCATGTAAAAGCAATTCTAGCGGGTAATTAGCCTCTAGACTGCTTTTACAAGCAGTAGGAGGGAATGTCCCCCCTCCCGGATATAAACCGCGCCATTGGGAAATTGGGAAAGCATTTTATCACACCAATCTTGGTGTGGTCAGATGCTTTGAGGGCAGAGGAAAGATCTAGGGTCTAATAGACCCCAATTTTTTCAAAAAAAGAGTACCTGTCACTGCCTATTGCTATCATAGGGGATATTTACATTCCCTGAGATAACAATAAAAATCATAACAAAGAAAAAAAATGGAAGGAACAGTTTAAAAATAGAATAAAAAAGCTAAATAAATAAAAAAAAAACTAAAAAAAAAAAAAAAAAAGCACCCCTGCCCCCCCTTCTCTTGCGCAAAGGCGTACACAAGCGTTGGTCTGGCGTCATATGTAAACAGCAATTGCAGCATGCATGTGAGGTATCACCGCGAAGGTCAGATCGAGGGCAGTAATTTTAGCAGTAGACCTCCTCCGTGAATCTAATGTGGTATCATGTAAAGGCTTTTAAAGGCTTTTAAAAATGTATGTAGTTTGTCGCCACTGCGTGTTTGTGCGCAATTTTAAAGCATGTCGTGTTTGGTATCCATGTACTCGGCCTAAGATCATATTTTTTATTTCATCAAAAATTTGAGCAATATAGTGTGTTTTAGTGCATTAAAATAAAAAAAAGTGTATTTTTTCCACAAAAAATGCGTTTGAAAAATCGCTGCGCAAATACTGTGTGGAAAAAAAAAATGCAACACCCACCATTTTAATCTGTAGGGCCTTTGCTTTAACAATATATATAGTGTTTGGGGGTTCAACGTAATTTTCTTGCAAAAAAAAAATATGTTTTCATGTAAACAAAAAGTGTCAGAAAGGGCTTTATCTTCAAGTGGTTAGAAGAGTGGGTGACGTGTGACATAGGCTTCTAAATGTTGTGCATAAAATGCCAGGACAGTTCAAACCCCCCCCAAATGACCCCATTTTGGAAAGTAGACACCCCAAGCTATTTGCTGAGAGCAATGTTGAGCCCATTAAATATTTTTTTTTTTTGTCCCAAGAGATTGAATAATGAAAAAAAAAAATATATATATTTTTTTTACAAAAAGTTGTCACTAAATGATATATTGCTCAAACATGTCATGGGCATATGTGGAAATACACCCCAAAATACATTCTGTTGCTTCTCCTGAGTACGGGGATACCACATGTGTGGGACTTTTTGGGAGCCTAGCTGCGTACGGAACCCCAAAAACCAAGCACCGCCTTCAGGCTTTCTAAGGGAGTAATTTTTTTATTTCACTTCTCACTGCCAATCACAGTTTCGGAGGCCATGGAATGCCCAGATGGCATAAAACCCCCCAAAATGACCCCATTTTGGAAAGTAGACACCCCAAGCTATTTGCTGAGAGGTATTGTGAGTATTTTGCAGATGTCGCTTTTTGTCACAAAGTTTTGAAAATTGAAAAAAGAAAAAAAAAAATTTTTTTTTCTTTACTTTCTTCATTTTCAAAAACAAAATGAGAGCTGTAAAATACTCACCATGCCTCTCAACAAATAGCTTGGGGTGTCTACTTTCCAAAATGGGGTCATTTGGGGGGGTTTTGTGCTATTTTGGCATTTTATGGCCTTCGAAACTGTGATAGGTAGTGAGGAGTGAAATCAAAAATTTGCACCCTTAGAAATCCTGAAGGCGGTGCTTGGGTTTCGGGGCCCCGTACGCGGCTAGGCTCCCAAAAAGTCCCACACATGTGGTATCCCCATACTCAGGAGAAGCAGCAAATGTATTTTGGGGTGCAATTCCACATATAACTATGGCATGTGTGAGCAATATATCATTTAGTGACAACTTTTTGAAGAAAAAAAAAATTATTTTTTATTTTTGTCTTTATTCAATCACTTGGGACTAAAAAAAAAAATATTCAATGGGCTCAACATGCCTCTCAGCAAATAGCTTGGGGTGTCTACTTTCCAAAATGGGGTCATTTGGGGGGTTTTGTACTTCTCTGCCATTTTAGCACCTCAAGAAATGAAATAGGCAGTCATAAATTAAAAGCGGTGTAAATTCCAGAAAATGTACTCTAGTTTGTAGACGCTATAACTTTTGCGCAAACCAATAAATATACGCTTATTGGCATTTTTTTTACTAAAGACATGTGGCTGAATACATTTTGGCCCAAATGTTTGACTAAAATTGAGTTTATTAGATTTTTCTTATAACAAAAAGTAGAAAATCTCTTTTTTTTTTCAAAATTTTCGCTCTTTTTCCGTTTATATCGCAAAAAAAAAAAAATCACAGAGGCAATCAAATACCATCAAAAGAAAGCTCTATTTGTGGGAAGAAAAGGACGCAAATTTCGTTTCGTTACAAAATTGCATGACCGCACAATTACCAGTTAAAGTAGTGCAGTGCGAAATTGAAAAAAGACCTCTGGTCCTTAAGCTGACAATTGGTCCGGGGCTGAAGTGGTTAATGGGCACAGTGGCAGCGTTTGATGGGCACAGTGGCAGCATTTAATGGGCACAGTGGCAGCGTTTGATGGCACAGTGAGGCTGTTTGTTTGCGCCCCCCAAAAATTTTGAGCACCAGCCGCCACTGCCTGGATCATATGGCAGCAATGCTCCAACTCTCTCCCCATAGAGTGGCTGGAACTGCCTTCATTTGCACACTTACCATCGTTCTTCCCCACTTACCATCGCTCTATATACAGTATCTGGTATATTCGTCTCTACAGATCTGTCTATGTACACTATCTGGTATATACTGTACATCTTTATGTCTCTATGGGTTCCTCCAATGATGCACATTTCAGCTAATTTTTAAATCCAATAAACAGCCAATCAGGTGACAGAAAAACAGTGTTTGGCGACAGGACATGGCTTTGGTCATTATTAGGA
The DNA here is from genome assembly GCA_028564925.1 of Lithobates sylvaticus. Lineage (NCBI taxonomy): Eukaryota > Metazoa > Chordata > Amphibia > Anura > Ranidae > Lithobates > Lithobates sylvaticus. The sequence continues at coordinate 273,926,973 of CM053032.1, forward strand.
CTGTGATCTGGTAGAAATGGTCTGACAATGCCATGTTTGGCCTGCAGTGGATCATTATTGATATTGAGGACACCCAAGCATCCTCCTTGTATAGGATAAAAATCAGAGGCGGTTCTCTAATTAGGCAAATTAGGCGGTCGCCTAAGGCCTCGCACTCCTAGGGGCCTCACGGCCGCCTAATTCGCCTGATGTGTGTGTTACAGTTGAAGGGAATATCATGCAATTTATACAGTTAATTTCTATCGCTTTAATTATTTTTCCCATTTTGGGCATGAGTGGGGCCTCATGTCTAAGATTTGCCTAAGGCCTCACAAAGCCTCACAAAGCAAAGCTCTGGATACAATCAGCCCAATTTATCAAATTCCAAAGAACAAAACCCTATTGGCTCGTGGAATCTGGTTGGATTCTAAATTTCATCTGAAAGCCTCAGAGAGGGAAGACCACAGTGAGTTCCTATTTAAGATACAGTATTTTCTTGGTTCCCACCTGATCGCCCAAACACGGCTTTCGCATACTCCGGGTGAGTGATGATCAGAGTCGTCACAAACTTTCCAATCCACAAAGGGAAGGCGTTGGGATATTTCTTCACCCAAACCATCAGCCGGTCCAGATCAAATCCATCCCGGCGGAACTGTAAAGATAGAGAGATAGAATTTATGGACATTGTAAAATAATAAACAATAAACAAAAAAAAACTAAAACAACGCGTCACAAAGACACATCCAATACATAAATAAGAATTATGTTAAAAATACTAAAACATTCCAATGTTTAACCACTTCAATACAGGGCTTTTAAACACCCTTCCTTACCAGAGCACTTTTTGCGATTCGGCACTGCGTCGCTTTAACTAACAATTACGCGGTCGTGCGACGTTACACCCAAACAAAATTGACGTCCTTTTTTTCCCACAAATAGAGCTTTCTTTTGGTGGTATTTGATCACCTCTGCGGTTTTTATTTTTGCGCTATAAACAAAAGAAGAGCGACAATTTTGAAAAAAAACACAATATTTTTTACTTTTTGCTATAATAAATATCCCATTTTTTTTAAAAAAAAACTATTTTTTTTCCTCAGTTTAGGCCGATACGTATTCTTCTACATATTTTTGGTAAAAAAAAATCGCAATAAGCGATTATTGATTGGTTTGCGCAAAAGTTATAGCGTCTACAAAATAGGGGATAGATTTATTGAATTTTTTTTTTTTTTTTTTTTACTAGTAATGGCGGGGATCTGCGATTTTTTTTTTCGTGACTGCGACATTGCGGCGGACACTTCGGACACTTTTGACACATTTTTGGAACCATTCACATTTACACAGCGATCGTTGCTATAAAATTGCAATGATTACTGTGTAAATGTGACTGGCAGGGAAGGGGTTAACACTAGAGGGCGCTGGAGGGGTTAATGTGTGTCCCTATAGGAGTGATTCTAACTGTAGGGGGAGGGGACTTAAGGGGAGGAGACCGATCGGTGTTCCTCTGTACTGGGATCACATGATCGGTCTCCTCCCCACTGACAGGACGTGGAGCTGTGTGTTTACACCCCATCATTACACACACAGCTCCATGGTCCCGCCCGGTCCCGTTGTTTTAACGGGCAATCGCGGGTGCCCGGCGGACATCGCGGCCGCCGGGCACTCGCACCGGGTCCGGAGCAATGCCGCGGGCCCCAGGCGGCCGGGAATCCGAGGACGTCATATGACGTCCACCCAGGATGGTAGATCCACCTTGTGGGCGTCATATGACTATGGGCGGGTATTGAAGCGGTTAAACTAAGAACACTGTATTATCCCAGAGATCTGACCCCCCCAACCTCTGCTGGACTCCCAGAGACACGAGGCCCTTGTTTTATGTGACCCTCATCTTGTTAGTTATGGAAACCCAGAGGAGAAATGTCACCAGAATACAAGATGCCGAACCTCATCTGCCAATAATATATTGCTGCAAATCCAGAGTAGACTTACACACGATCGGAAATGCCGCTAGCAAAACTCCGATGAGAGCTTTGTGTCAGAAAATGCGACCGTGTGTATGCTCCATCCAAGGCCGAGACAAGGGGTGGGCAGGAGGGGCGGCTGCCCTGGGCACTGTGGTATCATGTGAGGTGAAGGGGGCACCACAGGGAGATGGGGGGGAGGGGATTTGTGTTGAAAGGGGGAATCTGGAGGGTGGAAGAGGGTATGGGAATTTGTGGGGGTATGCTAAGAGTGGTAATTTAGGGAGCTTTGTGTTGGGAGGGGGAATGAGAGAAGAAGATTTGTGCTTAGAGGGAGGATTTGGGGGGGGGAATTTGTGCTGCTGGGAGGGGGGATTTCCAGTGGGGGGGAGGAAATGTGTACTGGGAGGGGGAATTGGGAAATTTTAGGGGTAGAGAATTTATGCTAGGAGGGGTGATTTTTTTGGGTCGGGGGATTTGAGCTGGGGGGGATTTTGGGGATGGGGGGCAGAGATTTGTGCTGGGAGGGGGGGATTTCAGCAGGGGGAATGATATGTACTCGGAGGAGGGGAAATGTTTATGTTTAGGGGGAGTGAAAAGGATTAGTGCTCAGTTTTTTTGTTGTGGAGGATTTTTGTTGCCACATAATGCTGATACATTTTAAGGGGGGGTGGGGGGGCGCAGTTTGGCATGTTCACCCTGGGCTCTAGAAGACCTAGTCCCAGCACTGGCTCCATCTGTCTTTTGCTGGCGGAATTCCATGCCCAATGTTTTTCGGTCGGGAAAAGTTCCTATCCGAAAATGCGATCGTCTGTATGCAATTCGGACGCGCAAAAAATCACGCATGCTCGGAAACAATTTTGACGCATGCTCGGAAGCATTGAGCTTCATTTTCTCGGCTCGTCGTAGTGTTGTCCGGCACCGCGATCTTGACGGTCGAAAATTCTGAGAACTTCTGTGACCGTGTGACAAGCTTGAGCGAAATTCCGTCAGAAAAAACATCCACGGAGGGAAATCCGATTGTGTGTGGTCTCTAGGGGGCTTTTTCCGTCGGAATTTCCGATGGACAAAAATTTGAGAGCGGGATCTAAAATTTTCCAACAACAAAATCTGATCTGACTTTTTCCGATCGTGTGTAGAGAATTCCGACGCACAAAGTGCCACGCATTCGTAGAAGAAGGAGACGAAAGCTATTGGCTACTGACCTCTACGTAGTCCCGTCATACGTTTTATACGTCACCTCGGAATGATCGGATTTTCTGAAAACTTTGTCTGACCGTGTGTGTGTGTGCAACACAAGTTTCGTACAAAATCCGTCGGAAAAAATCAGACGGATTTTGTGGTCGGAATGTCGGACCGTGTGTACGGGGCATTAGAGTGTACATTTCTAAGACTAATCTATCATACCTCGACCAAACAGTTCTAGGAGGACCTGTTATACCTGACTGTACAGTTCTAAGAGTACCTGTCATACATCCTACATATAGTTCCAAGAGTAACTGTCAGACCATGACTGTAGAGTTCTAGGAGGACCTGTCATACCCCAGCCTAACCTGTCATTCCAGAGTGTACATTTCTAATGCCGCGTACACACGGCCGGAATTTCCGATGGAAAAAGTCCGATGGGAGCTTTTCATCGGATTATCCGACCGTGTGTATGCCCATCGGTCTTTTTCTGTCAGCATTTCCGACGGACTTTAGATTGAGAGCCTGTTGCTAATTTTTCCGTCGGAAAGTCCGGCCGTGTGTACGTGGCATAAGAGTATCTATCACACCCCCACCTTACAGTGTTAGGAGGACCTGTCATACCATGACTGTACAGTGCTAGGAGGACCTGTCATACCATGACTGTACAGTGCAAGGAGGACCTGTCACACCATGACTGTACAGTGCTAGGAGGACCTGTCACACCATGACTGTACAGTGCTAGGAGGACCTGTCATACCATGACTGTACAGTGCTAGGAGGACCTGTCACACCATGACTGTACAGTGCTAGGAGGACCTGTCATACCATGACTGTACAGTGCTAGGAGGACCCGTCATACCATGACTGTACAGTGATAAGAGGACCTGTCATACCATGACTGTACAGTGCTAGGAGGACCTGTCACACCATGACTGTACAGTGCAAGGAGGACCTGTCATACCATGACTGTACAGTGCTAGGAGGACCTGTCATACCATGACTGTACAGTGCTAGGAGGACCTGTCATACCATGACTGTACAGTGCTAGGAGGACCTGTCATACCATGACTGTACAGTGCTAGGAGGACCTGTCATACCATGACTGTACAGTGCTAGGAGGACCTGTCACACCATGACTGTACAGTGCAAGGAGTACCTGTCATACCATGACTGTACAGTGCTAGGAGGACCTGTCACACCATGACTGTACAGTGCTAGGAGGACCTGTCATACCATGACTGTACAGTGCTAGGAGGACCTGTCACACCATGACTGTACAGTGCTAGGAGGACCTGTCACACCATGACTGTACAGTGCTAGGAGGACCTGTCATACCCCAGCCATACAGTTCTAAGACTACCTGTCATACCTGACTGTACAGTGCTAGAAGGACCTGTCATACCATGACTGTACAGTGCTAGGAGGACCTGTCACACCATGACTGTACAGTGCAAGGAGTACCTGTCATACCATGACTGTACAGTGCTAGGAGGACCTGTCACACCATGACTGTACAGTGCTAGGAGGACCTGTCACACCATGACTGTACAGTGCTAGGAGGACCTGTCACACCATGACTGTACAGTGCTAGGAGGACCTGTCATACCCCAGCCATACAGTTCTAAGACTACCTGTCATACCTGACTGTACAGTGCTAGAAGGACCTGTCATACCATGTCTGTACAGTGCTAAGAGGACCTGTCATACCATGACTGTACAGTGCTAGGAGGACCTGTCATACCATGTCTGTACAGTGCTAAGAGGACCTGTCATACCTGACTGTACAGTTCTAGGAGTACCTAGAAGGACCTGTCATAGCATGACTGTACAGTGCTAGGAGGACCTGTCATACCATGACTGTACAGTGCTAGGAGGACCTGTCACACCATGACTGTACAGTGCTAGGAGGACCTGTCATACCCCAGCCATACAGTTCTAAGACTACCTGTCATACCTGACTGTACAGTGCTAGGAGGACCTGTCATACCATGTCTGTACAGTGCTAAGAGGACCTGTCATACCATGACTGTACAGTGCTAGGAGGACCTGTCATACCATGTCTGTACAGTGCTAAGAGGACCTGTCATACCTGACTGTACAGTTCTAGGAGTACCTAGAAGGACCTGTCATAGCATGACTGTACAGTGCTAAGAGGACCTGTCATAGCATGACTGTACAGTGCTAAGAGGACCTGTCATACCATGTCTGTACAGTGCTAGGAGGACCTGTCATACCCCAGCCATACAGTTCTAAGACTACCTGTCATACCTGACTGTACAGTGCTAGGAGGACCTGTCATACCATGTCTGTACAGTGCTAAGAGGACCTGTCATACCTGACTGTACAGTGCTAGGAGGACCTGTCATACCATGTCTGTACAGTGCTAAGAGGACCTGTCATACCTGACTGTACAGTTCTAGGAGTACATAGAAGGACCTGTCATAGCATGACTGTACAGTGCTAAGAGGACCTGTCATACCATGACTGTACAGTGCTAGGAGGACCTGTCATACCATGACTGTACAGTGCTAGGAGGACCTGTCATACCATGTCTGTACAGTGCTAGGAGGACCTGTCATACCCCAGCCATACAGTTCTAAGACTACCTGTCATACCTGACTGTACAGTGCTAGGAGGACCTGTCATACCATGTCTGTACAGTGCTAAGAGGACCTGTCATACCATGACTGTACAGTGCTAGGAGGACCTGTCATACCATGACTGTACAGTGCTAGGAGGACCTGTCATAGCATGACTGTACAGTACTAAGAGGACCTGTCATACCATGACTGTACAGTTCTAGGAGTACCTAGGAGGACCTGTCATACCATGTCTGTACAGTGCTAGGAGGACCTGTCATACCATGACTGTACAGTGCTAGGAGGACCTGTCATACCATGACTGTACAGTGCTAGGAGGACCTGTCATACCATGACTGTACAGTGCTAGGAGGACCTGTCATACCATGACTGTACAGTGCTAGGAGGACCTGTCATACCATGACTGTACAGTGCTAGGAGGACCTGTCATACCATGACTGTACAGTGCTAGGAAGACCTGTCATACCATGACTGTACAATGCTAGGAGGACCTGTCATACCATGACTGTACAGTCCTAGGAGGACCTAGGAGGACCTGTCATACCATGTCTGTACAGTGCTAGGAGGACCTGTCATACCATGACTGTACAGTGCTAGGAGTACCTAGGAGGACCTGTCATACCATGTCTGTACAGTGCTAGGAGGACCTGTCATACCATGACTGTACAGTGCTAGGAGGACCTGTCATACCATGACTGTACAGTTCTAGGAGTACCTAAGAGGACCTGTCATACCATGACTGTACAATGCTAGGAGGACCTGTCATACCCTGTCTTTTCCTTGACAACATGTCTCCGCCATTAGCTGACCTGGAGCCTATGATAAAACATCTCCATCCACTTTTCCCAATCCAGTAGGAGGTTTATTCTGGGAGAGATGACCCATGTGGTGCACCTACCTTAATAAATTAATAATGGATGAACACAAGGGGCACAAGAAAGCACCACTGAGGCAGCCATAACACGATACAGAGGCTCCACTTAGGGGGCTGACACAATATGGAGGTCATCCAATTGGAAAATTCCTGGGAAATCTCTTCTCAATATAAACATGAATGCCGGGCTGAGTCCAGAACTGACACCTGAAGCCTGGACTGTCTGAGCTCCTTCTCACCCTCCAGATACAAACAGCAGACATCCTCACCTGGTTGATGTGGCCATAGAGCCAGTGACTGGGGGGTCCCGGGAAGTCCCTCACAGCTGATTGCAGCTTCTTCCATCTGTAGAGGAGGGAAGCGGCTTTCAGCAGCAGCAGCCCAGCACACAGCAGCCCCACAAATTGCACTGACAGCCAGGGAAAGTGCAGCCCCTTCCACAGTGCCAGGAGCATGGTGACCGCTTACAGCACCTCTCCACTCAGCAAAGCCATAATCAGAGAATGTAGGAGTGTCAGTGTCCTCTGGACTCATTGTACTGCCACACTGCCATACAGCGACATCTGCAGCACAAGCCCCTCCCAACAACAACCATTAACCCTCAGCTCGTCACGTGGAAAATGTCACCAGATATCATCGCTTGGAGCTGATTGTACAGAGCAAATGAGAGCGCCAAAAAACACAGCCCATCCCCCACTTCTCTGGATACAGGTGTATATAATATATACAGTGGGGGGGGGAATTATTATTTGATCCCCTGCAGATTTTGTAAGTTTGCCCACTAACAAAGAATTGATCAGTCTACATTTTTTATCATAGGAGTATTTTAACTCGAAATCAGGGACAGTTGGGGGCTATGCCTGTCATACCATGACTGTACAGTGCAAGGAGGACCTGTCATACGATGACTGTACAGTGCAAGTAGGACCTGTCATACCATGACTGTACAGTGCAAGGAGGACCTGTCATACCATGACTGTACAGTGCTAAGAGGACCTGTCATACCATGACTGTACAGTGCTAGGAGGACCTGTCATACCATGACTGTACAGTGCTAAGAGGACCTGTCATACCATGACTGTACAGTGCTAAGAGGACCTGTCATACCATGACTGTGCTAAGAGGACCTGTCATACCATGACTGTGCTAAGAGGACCTGTCATACAGTGACTGTACAGTGCGAGGAGGACCTGTCATACCATGACTTTACAGTGCTAGGAGGACCTGTCATACCATGACTGTACAGTGCTGGGAGGACCTGTCATACCATCACTGTGCAGTGCTAGGAGGACCTTGTTATACCATGACTGTACAGTGCTGGGAGGACCTTGTTTTGCCATGACTGTGCAGTGCTAGGTGGACCTGTCATACCATGACTGTACAGTGCTAGGAGGACCTGTCATACCCCAGCCATATAGTTCTGAGAGTACCTGACATACCTGTGTTCGGACGCCGGACACAGTGCGACGCCGGACACAATGCACTTATGGGAAGCGCCACGTCTATGCAATCACGAGATTACAGATGTGGTGCTTCATTTGCGAGTGTTTAGCCCGCCTTGTGGCACTTTGTGAAGCGCCGAGTAGCTTCCGCCCGGCACCTGTAGTATCTATTACTACGGTCGGGTGGTTTGATTGACATCTCAGTTTGATGTCACTTCCAGTTTTCTCTCTCCCATTGCGCCCGGTAGAGAAGAAACAGGAAGTATGAGGAGCGAAATCGCTGCTGCCTGTGGAAGGAGACATTGCAGGAGAGGACACCACAGCAACGGGAAGAGTCCTGGCCCTGATGGTTATACTAATACAAGGTATTGGCTAATAGACTTAAACCGATCCTTCCAACAGTGATTAACCCCGACCAGACCGGCTTTATCATGGGTAGAGAGGCCAGGGACAATTCTAACAGAGCCCTCCAGTTGATCCACTGGGTAGAATCTCAAGGGGAGGCGCATCCCTGTCTCTTGCTTTCCACCGATGCTGAGAAAGCATTTGACAGGGTGGACTGGACTTACATGAAAACAGTGCTGACAAGGCTCGGATTGGGACCTAACATGTTAACATGGATATCCTCCCTGTATAGTTCCCCGTCCGCCAAGGTGAAAGTGAATGGACTTTTGTCCGATTCCTTCCCCATTAGTAACGGGACACGCCAGGGTTGCCCATTGTCACCGTTGGTCTTTGCCCTTACCCTCGAACCCCTACTTAATAACATCCACCTGAACAACGACATCAAGGGATTGACAGTTGGCCCGACAGAACATAAATTATCTGCTTACGCGGATGACGTGTTATTTTAACACGCCCAACATATACGACCCCCTTATATCACTGCCCAACATTATGGCGGAGCTACAGGAATTCAATGAGCTGTCGCACTTTAAAATTAACTATAATAAGTCTGAGATCCTATCTCTAAACATCCCTCCGGACTTGCGTACACGGCTGCAGGCTGCCTTCTCATTTACATGGTGCTCCACATCACTAAAATATTTGGGGATATACCTGCCCAAGAGCTGCTCACGGCTATAGGAAAGCAATTATGCCCCGTTACTCTCTACAGTCAAGGCAGACCTTAAAAATTGGGATAGAGCTGCATTTTCGTGGATGGGCCGAGTCAGCGTCCTCAAAATGAATGTGCTACCCCGCATATTGTTCCTCCTGCAAATGGTGCCGATTACTTTACCAAAGGCATTCTTCTCAAGTCTCAACAGCATGTTTTCTCAGTACATCTGAAGTGGGAAATGCCCTAGGCTGGCACTCCGCTTGTTACAACGGCCTAAGTCTAGGGGAGGTTTGGGGGTACCGGTAATTTGCAGATATTATGAAGCGGTGGCCCTGCAATGCATATTAGATTGGTACCACAATGTTGCTCATAAATTCTGGGTCCCCTTGGACAAGTTTCTGGCTGGCCGCAATTTGGCACATGCCCCTTGGGTCCCTCAAAAACATAGGGGCTTCTCGGCTCTGGTGTCCCCGCTGGCCTCCCATGTGATGACGATGTGGGATGCCCTAAATAGGGGAGGAAAGCTGGCACAGCCAACCTCCCCTCTGGCACTACTAAGTGGCTTCCCCTGGTTCACTCCAGGGGAACACCCCTTTTTTCCGGACATGGGCGGCGGACGGGGAGTCCAGGTGCGGCAGATTTGTTCAGGACCAAGGCCTGCTGTCAATAGAGACTCTGAGGACAGTTTGGCCCCTTTTTAATGGACGACTGGCGCTATAGGCAGCTCCAGCACTTTATAGTTAGCTTACTGCACTGCGTCCGGTCACCCACCCAGGCCTCACCTTTTGAGCAGCTGTGTATGTCAGATTCAGCTACCCCACACGCCATTTCTGTACTGTATGACTTATTGCAGGCATTGCAGATTGAGGGGACACCGGCCTTTATCAGAGACTGGGAGAGGGACCTTCAGCGCGTCTTCACCCAACCTCAACTCGAGCACATGCATAAACTTACACACTCCAGCACAGTAGATACAAAAATGCAGGAAAACAGTTATAAGCTTCTAACTAGGTGGTACAGAGTGCCAGCCAGGCTCACCAGGATGTATCTGTGACGGACCTCGTACCCAAGATGTCCGCCGTAACTGCTTCCTCTGTCCGGTACCACACAATCCAAGACCCCCTTAGCTTACCCAGTCACCAGACAACACCAGTGTAGGGTACATCAGGAATTAATCTTTATTTGACATGTCACACTTATATACAGCTAGATGACTCACACCTAACCTAATTAGCATGAGCTAATTATCTTAATCAACACTGGACTCCTTCATTCAATTGCAGGGTTAATTAGCACACACAACAATAGGTGAAAAGCTTCTACAAGCCAGACTATACTCATTAACACAACAGACAGGTGGCTGGAGTTCATGAGTCATGACATTAGCGTCTCTTGCTAATATGCCAAATACACATACAGATTCTATGTGTATTGGGGGGCCAGCATGGACCTGAATCCAAGTATCACCAGCTCAGGGGTCCCAGGCTTGCAGCTCAAAGAGCACTGTTCCCCCAAATGCCAGGGCCCATAGTCGCAAGGCAACAGGCTCGCACTCAATCCCCTCCAACAGCCCGTGTCCCGGCTAGGTCCTTCACATTTCTCCCCTTTCGGCAGGAGACTAACACAGGAGGAGACCCCAGACGGGTTGACTCCGAAGTTAGTCAGGGGTTCCAGTCCTCTAATGCCTGTACCCACACAGTACCCCAAACAAATTGTTCCAAACAGAGCACGACTCACCCAGCCAACTTCTGCCTCTCTCATAGAACATATCCGCCGCTGGGGAGAGGCCTGGACTGGCCCTTCTCCCTGGAGTCTTTTCAGCCGCTGGAGAGAAGACAGGGTGACTGGGCTCACTCCATCATGCTGTTGGGGATCTGGGCCGACAGCCCAGCATCCCTGGGGTATACAGGTGGGGACTGCAGTCCCATCCCCCTTTACAGGAAATCTGCCCTCTGTTAGTTGTGGGCAGAGGCCAGCAGCACTTTGTTCCGTTGCCAGCAGTTCAGGTGGGTGTAGGAGCTTCCCTACATCATCTCCTCCAGCTAACTGTTGGGGAGAGAGGCCGACTGCCCCAGCTCCCTGGAACTCCACAGTTGTTGCTGGTGCTGGACAGAGGTGGGTAGCACTCTGCCCTGTTGCCAGCACTTCTGCTGGGGACTCTACATCCTCCGCTCTGGCAAACCATTGGGGCAGGAGGCTGGCTTCCTTTTCCATTCCCTCATCTGGCTGCTGGGACAACACGTCTCTGGTACTGTCTCCCAGGTGCACAAATCTTTGCTGGGGAGGAAGGATCGCTTTCTCCACCCTGGCCAACTGTTGGGGAGGGACGACAAACACCTCCTCTCCCTTCTCCCCCTGTATCTGCTGCTGGGAAGTGATTGCCACCTTCTCACCCTGAGCCTCCATAACTGCCACCGGTGTGGGGCAGAGGTCTTGGACCCTCTGTCCGGTGACCTGCGCTTCAGCTGGAGAAGTTCCTTGTAACTCCACGGATACTGCCGTTCGTGCTGGGCAGAGCTCAGTGAAGTTTGGCCCTAATACCAGCTCTTCTGATGGAGGCTCATGAGGTTGTTTTTCCTCAGCAGAAAAGTCTATTAAATCCCCAGTCTCTACAACTGATGGCTGGGGATAGAGGTTCACCACCTGTCCGTGGAACCTAGAAGATGCCATCGGTGCTGGGCAGAGGTTAGCAGAGCTCTGCCCTGTTGTCAGCACTTCCTGCATCCGCCATAAGACCTCCGCGTCCATAGCTGCGGGGGCAGGTGGGCAAAGCACTCTGTTACTATGCCACTTTGCCGACTCTTCAGCCAGGATTTCAGAGCTGTCTGCTGGTATTTCCTCATAGTCCCAGGCAAAGGGAGCCCCACCCTGCTGCTGAGCAGTGTCTAGCAGCTGTATGTAGGCGATCTCAAGCTCCCATTCCTGAGCGGCCAGGAACTCCAAATCTTCCTGTGCCCAGAGCACTTCCGAGACGTTCAATCTTTGCTCTCTGTGCTCCATTATTTCCTCCAAACGCCACTCCAGATCACTCCCAAAGTCGGGGTTCTCGGACAGTCTCCAGTACAACAATCCCAGGCCATTATAATCAAAGCCTTCCGTGGGCCTGTCATCCACTGTCCACGGGCACACTTGGGCTACATACCACCGGAGGGCTCTGTAGCTCTCGTCCAAACGCATTTCTGCCCGGATCAGCCTGCTTAACTCAGCTGTCCACTCCTGCTTCGGTTGTTCCCCCAATAACAACATTCGTACTTCATACTGCGACCAGTACCTTACATGGATGGAGGGGAGAACTTTTCCCTGGTGTCGCTGCTCACAGGCTAGCGCTTCTTTCCAGAGTTGTAGGCGAACAGAATCGTACCATCCCAGCAGGACCTGCACCGATACTGGTCCTCTGTGCTGTATCCGCATCTCTCGCAACCTCCTTCCGAATTCCTCTTCCATGACGTATCTGTACCTCTGCTATCCGGGCCTTGGATCCAGGTGATGGTTTGAATGTGTTCACGACAAGGAAGCACGATCCCACCGCTGCCACCAATTGTGATGGACCTCGTACCCAAGATGTCCGCCGTAACTGCTTCCTCTGTCCGGTACCACACAATCCAAGACCCCCTTAGCTTACCCAGTCACCAGACAACACCAGTGTAGGGTACATCAGGAATTAATCTTTATTTGACATGTCACACTTATATACAGCTAGATGACTCACACCTAACCTAATTAGCATGAGCTAATTATCTTAATCAACACTGGACTCCTTCATTCAATTGCAGGGTTAATTAGCACACACAACAATAGGTGAAAAGCTTCTACAAGCCAGACTATACTCATTAACACAACAGACAGGTGGCTGGAGTTCATGAGTCATGACATTAGCGTCTCTTGCTAATATGCCAAATACACATACAGATTCTATGTGTATTGGGGGGCCAGCATGGACCTGAATCCAAGTATCACCAGCTCAGGGGTCCCAGGCTTGCAGCTCAAAGAGCACTGTTCCCCCAAATGCCAGGGCCCATAGTCGCAAGGCAACAGGCTCGCACTCAATCCCCTCCAACAGCCCGTGTCCCGGCTAGGTCCGTCACAGTATTCATCTTTGTCGGATGCATGCTGGAGAGGCTGTGGCCTTAGAGGCTCGTTCCTCCAAATATGGTGGGAATGCCCCATGCTGAGACCCTTTTGGTTGGATGTTCATGCGCATAGCAAACAAGTACTAGACCTGGAACTCCCAGACTCCCCATTAGAATCACTACTGCACTTCCCCACCATCCCTCTCAGCCGATATAGCAAATCTGTTTTGCCCCACCTGCATAATGCAGCCAGGAGGCTGATTCCAATTCATTGGAAGACATCCAGAATACCCACTCGTGCAGAATGGGTGAAGTTAGTCAATAATATCATGGCTGCGGAGGAATGGATGGCGCAGTGCAAAGATAGGTATGAAAAGTTCTATGCCACATGGGCTACCTGAATACACTACACCTCCTCTGGACCTTCGCCAGTCGGGACACCCCCTACCTAAGGGGACCGAACTGTGAGGGACAAGAGACACTAGGCTTGGGGAAGCACCCAGTCTGGGCATCAGTAGGCCTATAAAGTTCTTCACTAATTTAGAACATTAGCACGTATCAGCGGATGTAGACACCCAACCCCCCCCCCCCCCCCCCCCTCTTTTTTGTTATTTTTGTTACCCTACCTATCTTATTACTCCTCCTTTCAGTTATTTTTTCCTTTTTCCCCTCTACCCCCCTCCTTTTTTGGCATGTTCCTCCTATAGTATTCGAGCTAAGTGTTTGGGCGGGATGCCGGAACCGAGGCATAAAGCTAGCTCTCCGACTGGAGACCCATGTCCCTGACATGGACTACTAGACAGAGAGGCCAGGGGTGACCTAATGTTGTCTGAATTCATATCATGGGTTTGACATGTAGATAACTACCTCCCCAGAGTCAGTTTCTGGTGGGCGGATGGCCACACGCACTTTACTCAGCGCCTTATGTTTCGGGCGCAAGCCCTACTTGTCATGTGCTGACCTTGATGCCAAATGTATATGTTGTTTTTCTTGTTTATCCGTTTGTATGTTCAAAACTCTTTACTCTCAAAATAAAGATTATATAAAAAACGAAAAAACGGGGGGGGTTTGCTATCTTCGCCCTGGGTACCAAATGGCCTTGTCCCAGCACTGGTGTGGGGGTGAACACTTCCCATATAATGAGGATCAGACTGTGGGGGGGGGGGGGTGAACACTTCACATATACCAAGGTTAGGATGTTGTCGCACCTTATCTCAGAGGGATGATCGGGAGGTCATAAACAACAATCATTAATGAACATTGGGGAAGCTTTTTCCATAAATTCTGAAGGTCACTGAGATGAAAGATAAGATCCACCACCAGGTTTGTTATCAATTTACATCAATTTATCAGTTCTATGCAAATGGAAATGAATGTCAGCACATTCCACCAGTTGTTTGTGAAATGTGCGTGTTAGAACATGAAAAATCACAGTGAAATGTCCTCTCGCGGTAACTTTATCATAATAGAGATGGCGGGTCACCTTCTGCCGAGGTAATAGATGTGGATAATACTTTCTGATGAGGTAATAGATGAGGATTGACACATAATGATAAGGTAATAGATATGAGTGGACACCTTCTGATGAGGTAATAGATATGGATGGTCACTTCTGATAAGGTAATAGATATGAGTGGTCACCTTCTGATGAGGTAATATATATGGATGGTCACTTTTTGATGAGGTAATAGATGAGGATGGTCACCTGCTGAGGTAATAGATGAAGATGGGCACCTTCTGATGAGGTAATAGACATGGATGGTCACTTTCTGATGAGGGAATAGATATGGATGGACACTCTATGATGAGGTAATTGATATAGATGGACACCTTCTGTTGAGGTAATAGATGAAGATGGTCACTTTCTGATGAGGTAATAGATATGGATGGTCACTTTTTGATGAGGTAATAGAGGAGGATGGTCACCTTATGAGGTAATAGATGAAGATGGGCACCTTCTGATGAGGTAATAGATGAGGATGGACACCTTCTGATGAGGTAATAGACATGGATGTACACCTTCTGATGAGGTAATAGATATGAATGGACACCTTCTAATGAGGTAATAGATTTTGATAGTCACATGCTGACGAAGTTATAAATATGGATGGTCACATTCTGATGAGGTAATACAGTGAAACCTCAGTTCACGAACGCTGCTGTTCACGAACAATGCAGTTCGCCCACAGAAGAGTTCACAATAATTTGCTTCGGTACGCAAACTCCGTTTCGGGTTCACAAACACGAGCCGCTGCCATCTTCCCTGTCTGACACTATATTGAGAAGCTTTTTTGTGTGCTTTTTATCACACACTGTACTGTACCTGACATCCAGTATGGCTCCAAAGGAAATTCAGATGAAGCATGGTGATAAGAAGAAAATGCGGGGCACTTATGAAGGCGACGAGACTGTTCAGAGCAAGCAAATTGTTGAAAAGAAAGTGCAGAGCGGTAATCAAGGTGACAAGAACGTTCCTCCACACCAGAAGTCGTCTCAAGCAAGGTTAGTGTTGTCTTTGTTTCATATTTTTGTGGTTCAAAAACAAAACAAAAAAAGTTCAGAAAGGATTAACCTGATTTACATTGAACCCTATGGGAAAATTTTGCCTCGATTTGCGGCCAATTCAAATTAAGTTTGTGAATCGAGGTATCACTGTATATATGGATGGTCACTTTTTGATGAGGTAATAGATGAGGATGGTCACCAGATGAGGTAATAGATGAAGATGGACACCTTCTGATGAGGTAATAGATGAAGATGGCCACTTTCTGATGAGGTAATATAGATTAATGGACGCCTTCTGATGAGGTAATAGACATGGATGGTCACTCTCTGATGAGGTAATAGATGAAGATGGCCACTTTCTGATGAGGTAATATAGATGAATGGACGCCTTCTGATGAGGTAATAGACATGGATGGTCACTTTCTGATGAGGTAATAGATATGGATGGACACCTTCTGATGAGGTAATATAGATGAATGGACGCCTTCTGATGAGGTAATAGACATGGATGGTCACTTTCTGATGAGGTAATAGATATGGATGGACACCTTCTGATGAGGTAATAGATATGGATGGACACCTTCTGATGAGGTAATAGACATGGATGGTCACTTTCTGATGAGGTAATATATATGGATGGACGCCTTCTGATGAGGTAATAGATGAAGATGGACACCTTCTGATGAGGTAATAGATGAAGATGGACACCTTCTGATGAGGTAATAGATATTGATGGTCACTTTCTCATTCTAGCAGCATAAGGATTACAATTAGTTCATGTTGATTGGGAGAGTTAATTCTACTTTAACCACATGCCGACCGGGCCATAGCTGAAAGACGGCTACAGCGCGGTCGGCTTATTCTAGGTGGACGTCCGTGGGACATCCTCCCAGAACCTTGCTCCCGCCACCCCCCTGGGGAGCGCACTCGGGAACATCCGTGACCCAGGGCATCACGGATCATGGTAAACGGCTTACCAAGTGATCGCTCCGTCAAATGACGGAGCGATCACATGTAAACAAACCGGCGTCACGTCATGACGCCGGTTCCTCCCTCCCCTCTCTATACCGATTGGTACAGTGAGAGGGGAGAAGCGGAGAGGGGGAGAGATGGCAGAAGCACTGTGGGCTGGATGTGTAGTGCCCACAGCGCTGGTCAGTGACAGCACTGTGCAATACTCTGCCAGCACTGTGCAATACTCTGCCAACACTGTGCAACACTGCAATACTCTGCCACTCGCCAATACTCTGCAATACATTTTAATAGAACCAAAGAATTTTTTATTTAATTTTTTACTGAATTTTCAGTCTTTTTTCATTTATAGCGCAAAAAAAAAAAAAACCAATGTTGATTAAATACCACCAAAAGAAAGCTCTATTTGTGTGAAAAAAAAGGACAAAAAAAATATTTGGGTACAGTGTTGCATGACTGAGTAATTGTCATTCAAAGTGTGAGAGCACCGAAAGCTGAAAATTGGTCTGATTAGGAAGGGGGTTTAAGTGCCCAGTGGGTAAGTGGTTAAAGTATAACCAAAGGCAAAAACTTTTTTTCAGTGTTGGATGGAGTGGAGAGGGATTAGACCTCATGTCAGGTTTTATTGCTGTCTGTGCCCCCATTAAGGAGATTCACCCTCTCTATGTGTCCTGTTTACGCTTAACGTTGAAATTGAAAGTTAAAAGAACATCCCAATTTTTGGTTTGTCCCCAGAAAATTAAAAGAGGGGAAATCTTCAAATGAGGACACTAGTTCTGGTGACCTGAGGGTCCCCAAGGAATTCCCTTCATTTGTAGGGATTTCCTCTCACTTCCTGTTTGGCTATGGGACAGGAAGTGAAGGGAAATCTCCCCAAACGGGACACAGATGGTAAAAAAATTCCTTTAAAAGACTAATTTTAACCTATAAATAAACATTTGGAGGAACAAAAAAATGTTATACTTACCCTAAACACCCTGCTGCTATGTAGTCCTCGTAATCTGCCACTTCCTGGTCCACGAAGCTCCTCGTGACTTCCTCCCTCGCCTCCTGGGAAATGATGACACATCATTTCCCAGGAGTCTGTGGGCAGTACTGTGCTCAAAAATCGCTACAGTCGCCGGTGAATCGCGCATGCGCGAGATCGAGAGGTGCATGCTGGTTACCCAAAGCTATTCCAGGAAGCGATCTCAGTTGGGCTTCACATGCCCACAATCACGATGGAAACGGCCACAAAACGGAGGCATAAAATATTACCGTAAGAAATTTATATTTTTGATAAATCGATGATGTTAATTGTATACTCGTTTTTGAATTACATTAGTAATAAAGCTAGGATCCAGAAAAAAAAATAATAAATTTTGCCGGAACTCCGCTTTAAGGTAAATGGGACCATGCATGCCTGGTGATCGAACAGCACCACCTAGGGGTGAAATCCGAGCGGCGGTGCTCTTGTAACAAAAATACATTAAAATACATAAAATACCACAAAATACAAGGCTGCCATTTTCTATTAATAACGGCAACTGCAATGAACAGAATATTCAACAGACATGACAGACAGGGCTTAAAGCTGATCTCGGCTCCCTCCCGCAAGTACTTCTCACCTAAATGCGAGCTCCCTCGCATGGTGAGAAGTACTTGTGGGTGCGCTCCCGTGATATAGCCGCTCGCTGTATCACTCGGCACCGCCCCCCCGGCACGCCGCGTCATTGGATGTGATTGACAGCAGCGCGAGCCAATGGCTGCGCTGCTTTCAATCCATCCACTCTAGCCAATAAACAACCAGGGTGAGCGGCGAAGAGGACGTCGGGGGCGAGTGCCGGACTTTCGAGGGGTCAGGTAAGTAAAATGGGGGGGGGGGCTGATGTTTTTTCACCTTAATGCATAGAATGCATTAAGGTAAAAAAAATGTTACCTTTACAACCCCTTTAAGGTGAAAAAAACTTTTGTCACTGACCAGATCCCCCAGCCCCCCCCCCCCCCCCCCACAGTTTTACTCACCTGAGTCCTGTGATTTACACGCCGGTGATGTGCTCTTCCCCTCTGCCCGTTGTCTCGGCTCTTGATTGGATAAATTGATAGCACCATAGCCATTGGCTGCAGCGGCGCTTTGCGGAGGTTTTTAACCCTTTTTCGGCCGCTAGCGGGGGTTAAAACCACCCCGCTAGCGGCCGCATACCGCGGGTAAAACCATGGTAAAGCAGCGCTAAATATAGCGCTGCTTTACCGTCGCCGCCCCGCACCGCCCAGTGTGAAGCCGGCCTTATAGTGGTTGTAAACCCTCCATTACAACTTGCACCTACAGGTAAGCCTAGATTAAGGCTTACCTGTAGGTACAAGAAACATCTCCTAAACCTACATATTGCCAAAAAGTTTTACAATGTTGTCTACAGCGCATGCGCGCCGTACACAACAGTGCATTCACAGGGTTAATCCCCATTCTCAAATCCGGCCTAGCCGGATTTGACGTCTCACACGCGCATGCGCGGAGCGACGTCTTCGCTGCTCCGGCCAATCACAGTGCCGCTGCGGCGCTGTGATTGGCCGGAGCGGCGATACCCGGAAGTAACCTTCCGGGGATCTGTGGAGAGATGGCTGCGGCTGGAGGGGGAGACGAGGATGGCTTCGGGGGCCCCGATCTAAGGTAAGTGATGCATAATGTGCTAGTATGCTAGTCATACTAGCTCATTATGGCTTTGTCTTGCAGGTGGTTTAAAAAAAAAAAAAGTGTTTACAACCACTTTAAGTCAGGGTGACTCAAGTTGCACTAATTAGAATGGTTCCATTGCACAGAACAGGGTCCAACTGGGGTCCGACTTCTGATGCGACAAGTGCACCAAAGTCGGAGCGATTCTCGCATCAGTGTGAACCCGGGCCTAACTATGGTCATGTATCCTACACCAAAATGCCCCCTTTTTTTGTTTGTTTTCCTGATGTAAAATGCTCCCCAAGGGCATTTAAAGAAAATAAATGACCCCTGTTTACCCCTTACCATGCATGGGTCTTCCCCATTTATACCTTTATAATAACTTTGATTAACCACTTTCAGCCCCGGACCAATTGGCAGCCAAAGGACCAGGCCCCTTTTTGCGATTCGGCACTGCGTCGCTTTAACTGACAATTGCGCGGTCGTGCGACGTGACTCCCAAACAAAATTGACGTCCTTTTTTTCCCACAAATAGAGCTTTCTTTTGGTGGTATTTGATCACCTCTGCGGTTTTTATTTTTGCGCTATAAACAAAAATAGAGCGACAATTTTGAAAAAAATGCAATATTTTTTGCTTTTTGCTATAATAAATATCCCCAAAAAATATATAAAAAAAACATTTTTTTTCCTCAGTTTAGGCCGATACGTATTCTTCTACATATTTTTGGTAAAAAACAAAATCGCAATTAGCGATTATTGATTGGTTTGCGCAAAAGTTATAGCGTTTACAAAATAGGGGATAGTTTTATAGCATTTTTATTAATATTTTTTTTTTTTACTAGTAATAGCGGCGATCAGCAATTTTTATTGTGACTGCGACATTATGGCGGACACATCAGACATTTTTGACACATTTTTGGGACCATTGTCATTTATACAGCAATCAATGCTATTTAAATTCCTGTATAAATGACACATGCAGTGAAAGAGTTAACCACTAGGGGGGGGGGGGGGTTATGGGCTGTGACGTGTGTGTTTTTTGTAACATTAGGGGGAGGGGCTGACGTCTGACGTCAATGATCGGCTTTCCCGATGACCGGGAACAGCCGATCAGTGACAGGCAGAGTAGGAAGCGCGGGGAGAGAGGTTTGTTTACACAGACCTCTCCCCGTTCTTTAGCTCTGTGACCCGATCGCGGGACACCAGCGGCGATCGGGTCCGCTGGTCCCGCGGCCACGGAGCTCCCGACCCACGGCTAGGCAATTAAAGGGCAACGTACCTGTACGTGCTTTTGCCTAGCCGTGCCATTCTGCCAACGTATATGTGCAGGAGGCGGTCGGGAAGCGGTTAAAAGAGAATGGAAATTGGGACTTTAAATGAGGCTCTCGACATTTTGGGGGTGTGTAGTTGGAAAAACATGTTTACTGACATGGAGAATACATAAAAATACTTATCAATGGTATATAACAAGTAAAAAATGTTTCGATTATAAAAAACACATGCAAATACATGTATAACACGGGCATCAAGAATACATGATAATATCAACTTGGCAACACATGATTATATGGAAAGAATTGATGAGTGATTCCTATGAAATTCATATATATATATACATGTCAGTGGGGCGGCACATTGCAATGTAAATAGCATGATGTAAAAAGATATGAACATGATTGCTTGGTGGACAATGGACTGGTTTGATTGCTGATACAGGCGTGTATTGGCATCCTAAATGTTCTGGGGGGGCCATATCTGTGCGCCCCTTTTGCACACGGCTCCATATTACCTCAGCTCCCGGGACCGACACCTCCTTTTGGCCCTGGTCTCTCATTCAACATATTCCCATCGTTAACTCCCTGCATGTAAGTACCCAGGACTGGCAAATTTGCCTTCTCCGGTTATGTTCAGTGTTACATTAGAATGATTACAATTATACTCTCTATAGAAATTCGTTAGCATCCGCCCCTGATGAGTGTTTATACACGAAACGCGTCGGGTCTATTTAGGATGCCAATACAAAAGGTAGAGAAGGCCAGGTGAAGAGGATTTTCTGTCTTATGGGGGGTCATGTTGGAGGCATGATATCCCAGTGGGGGGGGGGGGGGGTGTAATCATAAAGTCCAGGAGCCCAGTGTTTTCTAGTGTTAGGGTCAAGAATTAACTCTGTGCATTTAAGGAAAACTATGAATTCTCCAGCATTTGTTCAATGTGACAAGATTCAGAGGGAATGGATGTGTTGGGTCCCTACTGTCTAAGATGAACCTTAGGGTCAGTTCAGGTTCCCCAACTCCAACTTTAAAAAGGTGATTTGGACCGGACTGGTCATAACCGTCTATTTCCGTCACTGACGGATGTATCGACTGAGGCAGGCCGGCATGAACTGTACAGGCCTCGACTACATCCGGTATACAGCACTGTGTTCAAGCAGCGGGACTGAGACTTCCCATCCTTCTACCGAAACAAAATTGAGTCAGGCTGAGCGCTGCTCAATTATTCAGAGGAAGCTTTGTATTTTATGAATGAATACAAGGCTAATGCCCCATACACACGGTCGGAAAATCCGACCGCAAAATCCATCGGATTTTTTCCGACGGATTTAGTCCGACACTGGTGTTGCATACACACGGTCGGACAAAGTTGTCGGAAAATCCGATCATTCTGAACGTGGTGACGTTTTTTGCCTACGACGGAACTACGTAGAGGCTAGTAGCCAATAGCTTTGTACTTGTAATGTGATCTGAGCATGCGTGGCACTTTGTCCGTCGGACTACGCTACACGCGATCGGAATTGGTGTGATCGGACTTTGTTGTCGTAAAATTTTTAGAGCAGGAGATAAAACTTTTTCCTTCGGATGGAAAATGTCCGATGGTGCCTACACACGGCCGGAATTTCCAACAACATTGTCCAATAGGACAGAATCCATCGGAAAATCCGACCGTGTGTATGGGGCTTTAGTGTTAATTGAAGGATGGACACAAATGATACAATCTGCAGTTTATTTATAGAGCTGATCTGCTGAAAATACACTATATTACCAAAAGTATTGGGATGTCTGCCTTTACATGCACCTCCCAGTCTAATGCCCCGTACACACGGTCGGAAATTCTGACGGAAAATATACGATCGGACCATGTTGACCGTATGTGGGCTCCATCTGACTTTTTCCGACGGAAAAAATTTGAGATCCTGCTCTCAAATTTTCCGACAACAAAATCCGATCGGACTTTTTCCGATCGTGTGTAGAGAATTCCGACGGACAAAGTGCCACGCATGCTCAGATCAAATTAGGAGACCAAACCTATTGGCTAATAGCCTCTACGTAGTTCCGTCATACACAATGAACGTCACCACGTTCAGAATGATCGGATTTTTCGACAACTTTGTCCGATCTGATGGATTTTGTGGTCGGAATTTTCGACCGTGTGTACAGGGCATTAATCCGTAGGGTTCAATATTGGAGTTGGCCCACTCTTTGCAAGTATAACAGCTTCAACTCTTCTGGGAAGGCTGTCCACAGGGTTTAGGAGTGTGTCTATGGGAATGTTTGACTATTCTTCCAGAAGGGCATTTGTGAGGTCAGGCACCGATGTTGGACTAGAAGGCCTGGCTTGTAGTCTGTGCTCTACTACTGGGATGCCAATAAAGTTGATGTGCTTGTAAAGGCAGGAGTCCCAATACTTTTGGTAATATAGTGTAGTTTATAAACATACGAGAGTGCGAATCACCCAGAGCAACCAATCAGATTTCATTGGACTGAAGAATCATCAGGAAATGACTTCTGATTGGCTGCGGTAGGAGGTTTGTATATATAATCATACAATAGCGCTGAATATATAGAGCGACGTCCATCCTTTCCTGATCAAGCCCAGATACAAACGCAGAGTCTGATTCCTCGCCATTCTGATCGCAGTCTCAGTCGCGAAGTTGGTTTAGTTGGAGATGGATTCCATTCTTAGACTTCAGCACCAGAACGGCCTCTTTGATGGGGACTTTGTCGGGATCTGGTGTCACCTCAAAAGTCTTCAGAGTCAACGCCACGGCGACTTTCATCTCATTCATAGCGAAGGTCTGACCGATACAATTCCTAGAAGGAAACGCAACTTTGGATCATTCCAGATCAGCAACATCGAGACCCAACGGTGATAGCTCCAAAGAGAATGTGATCCTCCGGATCTTCTAACCTCCTAATTCTTCAGGTGTTCCAGAAAATGACCTCTTAGGTTCCTGAATGCCCAGAAAATTGGGTGTTATACCCACCACCTTCCCGGAATTATTAGTACATGTCACATACAGACGTTTTATGGGGAGAGGTTCCTGTGCCAATTCAATTACAGCAGAGAAGTGGGAGGAAATGTATTTTATGGTCTATCTATCTATATAGTTATACAGTTAATCAAGTCCAGCCAATTCAATCAACAGATTAAAAAAACAAAAAGCAAAAACAAAAAAAAACAAAAAAAACTTCTATATACACATTCCTATACCCACAGTTGATCCAGAGGAAGGCAAAAAAAAAAAAAAGCCCCAACAAGAAGCAATCAGCCATTTCCTGGATCAGCTTTACCTATAAATATTAGTACCCAGTTATATTATGTATATTTAGGAAAGAATCCAGGCCTTTTTTTAACCAATCTACTGAGCTGGCCAGAGCCACCTCTGGAGGGAGTCTTTTCCACATTTTCACAGTTCCGTATTTGGAGATTAAATCTCTTTTCCTCCAGACATAAAAAGTGCCCCCTTGTCCTCCGTGATGACCTTAAAGTGAATAACTCAACACCAAGTTCACTATATAGACCCCTTATGTATTTGTACATGGTGATCATACCCCCCCCCCCCCCCCTTAATCTCCTCTTCTCCAGAGAGAATAAATTCAGTTTCTCTAATCTCTCCTCATAGCTGAGCTCCCTCTTATTAGTTTGGTTGCCCTTCTCTGCACTTTCTCCAGTTCCCCGATATCCTTTCTGAGAACTGGAGCCCAAAACTGAACTGCATATTCCAGATGAGGTCTTACTAATGATTTGTACAGATGATATTTCTCTCTCTCAGGAGTCCATCCCGCTCTTATACAAGAAAGAAACCGCACCTTGGCATTGCATGCTATTATCAAGCCTATGATCTACCAAAACCCCAGATCCTTCTCCACCATTGATCCCCCCAGTTGTACTCCCCCTAGTTTGTATGATGCATATTCTTAGCCCCCAAGTGCATTTATCAACATTAAACCTCATCTGCCACATAGTCGCCCAATTAGACAGAGCATTGAGGTTAGCTTGTAAGTTGGAGACCTCCTGTAAGGACGTTATTCCACTGCATAGCTTGGTGTCATCTGCAAAGACTGAAATCCCAGACCCAATATAATTTATAAATAGATTAAAAAGTAAGGGTCCCAAAACTGAACCTTGGGGTACACCATTGATAACCTTAGACCATTCAGAGTAATAATCATTTACCACTGCTCTCTGAATTTGGTCTTTTAGCCAGTTTTCTATCCATTTACAAACTGATTTTTCCAGCCTGTAAACTTTACCTTACACATGAGTCGTGTGTGGGGAACTGTGTCCAAGCAAACCACGTCCACAGCCACCCCTCTGTCCAAGTCCACCATGTCCACAGCCACCCCTCTGTCCAAGTCTACCATGTCCACAGCCACCCCTCTGTCCAAGTCTACCATGTCCACAGCCACCCCTCTGTCCAAGTCTACCATGTCCACAGCCACCCCTCTGTCCAAGTCTACCATGTCCACAGCCACCCCTCTGTCCACATCTACCATGTCCACAGCCACCCCTCTATCCAAGTCTACCATGTCCATAGCCACCCCTCTTTCCAAGTCTACCATGTCCACAGCCACCCCTCTGTCCAAGTATACCACGTACACAGCCACCCCTCTATCCAAGTCTACCATGTCCACAGCCACCCCTCTGTCCACATCTACCATGTCCACAGCCACCCCTCTGTCCAAGTATACCACGTACACAGCCACCACTCTATCCAAGTCTACCATGTCCACAGCCACCCCTCTATCCAAGTCTACCATGTCCACAGCTACCCCTCTGTCCAAGTATACCATGTCCACAGCCACCCCTCTGTCCAAGGTTTTACTCACTTCCTCACGAAAAGAAATCAGGTTTGTTTGACAACTTCTGTCTTTCATGAATCTGTTGCTTAAAATATTTTTTTCCTCAAAGCCCCCGAATAGCAATGATAGGAGCAGATGTCAATAGGTAATGGTTTAATTATAAGTATGTTTTTTATGTAAATAAGAATTTACCTTTTATGTTTTTAAATTGAATTTTTTGTTATATATGGAATATTAAGTGACAATGTATTATTTACCACCCTTAATTAAAAATAAAAATAAAATGTAAAAAGAAAAAATATTTTTTTTCCAGCAGGAACTCATCTATGTGTTTTTTTTTTTTAAACTCTCCAGTATCTTCCCGACTATAGAAGTTAAACTAACAGGTCTATAGTTACTTGCTAAAGACTTTGATCCCTTTTTAAATATAGGCACCACATTGGCCCTACACCAATCCAGTGGTACCATTCCCGTCATTAATGTGTCCCTAAAAATTTGAGACAATGGCTTTGAAATTACAGAGCTCAAATCTTTTAGGATCCGTGGGTGGATGCCATCTGGTCCAGTTGTTTTTATCACCTTTATTCAGTCTAAATACGTCTGGACCAGATCAACTTTGAGCCATTGTGGATAATTTGGGGCTGTGTCACTACCACCCCCATTATGGACATAAGCTCCCAAATTCTCCTTTGTATACACAGAGCTGAAAAAGATATTTAATATATTTGCCTTTTTTTTGTTCCCAGTCACCCACTCTAGATTATTTTGTACATGCTCAGACCTGACCTTTTCACTATTAACATATTTTTGGGGGTTTGTCCTACCATCTTTTGCACTTGAATTTTTGCAGCCTTGATTTCCAATTTACATATTCTGTTATATTCTTTGTAACATTTAAACGATGATAGTGTTCCTTCATTTTTATATTTTTTAAAAGCTCTTTTCTTATTATTTATAGTTTTTCTAACTTTGGCCGTGGCTATTTTTAGCCTTTTAAATGTATTGCCCATGGGAATATACTTTGCCGTGTGATCACACACATTCTTTATGAAGAATTCCCATTTCTGTTCTGTATCCATCGATGCCAATATTCTCTCCCAGTCTAAGTCTTGGAGAGCAGCCCTCATCCTTGGAAAATTTGCTTTCTTAAAGTTAAGTGTTTTTATCTTTCCCGTATGTGTTTGTTGCTTACACCTGACATTAAATAATCACTGCTACCCAGACAGAGGCGGCTCTAGGCTTTGTGAGGCCTTAGGCGAAACTTACACATGAGGCCCCACTCACGCCCGTAATAGGAAAAAAAATACAAGCACACAGAAAAGAAGGTGAGATAAAGAGGGGGGGGGGGAGAGAATCAGTGATTGAGCACAGGCAAATTAGGAGGCCGCGAGGCCCCTGTGAGTGCGAGGCCTTAGGCGACCGCCTAATTTGCCTAATTTGCCTAATGCCTCTGTACCCAGATGTTCTTTTATATGAATATTTGCAATAAGCTCTGCATGGTTTGAGATTACCAGGTCCAGCAGAGCATCATTCCTAGTTGGGGCCTCTATGAACTGGACCATAAAATTGTCTTGTGATAGGTTTAAACATTTTTCTCACTGTTCTAGTTCTTGTAGCCCTTTCTATCTGTGCAAGGAGCTGAGTCTCCACTTCCTCACTGGGTGGAGCATACAACAAACCCCAATGATAGCCTTTGCAGTACCGTACACACACCCATGTGCAGTTCCAACCTCATCGCACTCTCCATCAACTAGGTACTCTTTCATACTCGCTTTAAGATCACTTCTCACATAGAGACAGACACCACCATCTTTACGTTTTACCCTTTCTCCCCCAAAGAGAGCATAGCCAGGAATATTAATAGAGAAAACATAGCCAGGAATATTAATACCCCAGTCATGTGAAGAATGAAGCCAAGATTCAGCAATACCAATTAAGTCATAGTTCTCTTCATGCACCAAAGCTTCCAACTCACTTATTTTGCATGGCAGACTTCTGGCAAACACTTTAATACGTTTTCAAATTTTGCACACATATTTTTCCATATTTTTAATTTTTATTTCCAATGGTTGTTTGTAATATGGGAACCTTCTTATCACCTGCCATAGCGCTCCCCCACCTTCCCCTATTCCACCCTCCAATAGGGATTGACCCCTGTCTGACCTGTCTGCCCCATTATAATCTAATTCTTCCTCCCCCTCAATCCTAGATGAAATACTCCTCCAGCCTTCCCATAAACCTCTCCCCCAGCACAGAAGACCCCCTTCCATGTATTCTGTCATTGGTTCCAACATGGACCAAAACAGTTGGGTCATACCAAGCCCCTCCGAGTAATTTATCAACCCGGTCCACCACATGCCAAACACTGGCACCAGGGAGACAGCAAGCCATTTGATTGAGGCAATCTTGGTGAAATTATTTTATCAGTCCTCCTGATTATAGAATCCCTGATTACCACCAACTGTCTAGGTCTTCTTGTACTACCTTCAACACCCCAACTAGATGGGCTGTTTTCCCTGCTGTTAGGGGTAGCAGTGACATTCAGGGCTGCCACCTCTGTGCTTGCCACTTCCTATCTATTTATCTATCCAGTTACCCACCTGGGTCCAGCAGAGAAGGGGAGGTAAGCGTGGGAGTGTCTGTGTTGTGAATTCTCTGAGGAGAACCTCGATGGATCAAACACCTGGAAGACAAGAGATATGAGGAGGCTGTAGATGCTTATACTCCTCCGCCCACTTTGGGGGGGGGGGGGGTCTGATAGCTGTCAGGAAACTGGGAACCAGTGCAGGCACCAGCAAGCTCTCACTGACAGTAATGGGGGTTATTGGGGCCCCTCAAGCGAGAGAAAACAGGAAGAAAAAGATCACCTCTGGATCCGGCCAGAATTCGGGGTTGATGTGGATCGCGGCCACACACACTGACACCAGGCAGCCTATTGAGGAGAGACAAAAGGACACGTTTATCATACAGCATTGTCCTTGGAGGAAGAGGCTGGTCACTCCAATCCTCATTAACGTCAAGGTTAGCCCCCTCTACTCTAACAGGAAAAGACGTTGTATGGGGACAGAAGCCTGAAAATTCCAGCGTTAAAAGGTCATATATAGGCTATAGGCCAGTTTTTGAAGCTGAACTCCGGGCAGATCAATGCAGCTCTGTATTCATGAATACATTAATCTGTTTCGGACCCGAGGAGTGTGACACAGAAAGAAGCACCACAAGGAGCCAATCACACATTCCCTTGGCACTCACCTTCTGGCACTGAGCGTCCATCGCAGAATGTGATTGGCTTGTTGAGTTGCCTGGCCAGGAGCGGTACTGGAGGACAGAGACGTAAACTCTCCTTAATGCACATGGTGGTGTAATGAAGCTGATTCAGGTCCTCCCTGAAGATTTACACAGAACAATGTCAGCGACTCATCGAGGTGTACCAGCAAAACTATAAAGAGACTGACATGTACTGCGCATCTCCTTTCTAGCCACCTCAGCTCTGGATTATTTTACCCCCCTCCCCCCACACCACAGTGCGCGGTCAGCAAGTGGCTAGACAGAGGTCAACTAACATGCTCAGTGGGCCAATTTGTTTTTTTTTTAGGTGCTCAGTTTAGTTCCATAAAACCTCCACGAAGGAGGAGAAATCTTTCCAGATTTATTACCACAGCTTATAAAAGAAAAAATCTCGACACACATGCAGCGGACATCCTCCTCAGTACTCTAATGGGCCGGGCTCATGGTCAGAGGACACAGAAGAGGTCTCATCCTGAGGAATATTACCAGCACAGGGATTGGGATATAGGTTGTACGGTCTGCCGTCCTCCCAGAAACAACAGGTGAGGAGGTCTTCTGCCCCGGAACAAGTTGAGACACGTCTGTGTTAACCGAATATATGCCATTTCTTGGACCACATACTATACAAAGTGCAATACAAACTATACAAAGTGCCCTTCTGATAATCTCCATAATGGGGAGTACTGGATTCAGAATATTTGTATACGTATTAAGCGATATTCATATGTAAACACTATGGGCCTGCAAGCTGTATTAATACATCTGGAACGTCTTTTGTGTATACTCTTCCTTCTTGGATTTTTTTATGGAACTGAAGTGAGCACTTACTAACCCCACATTAGCCCATTGGGTATAGTTAGTTCTATTGAGGGATAAGAAATGGAAACTCTTCCTAAAACATCTGAACAACGCCAACCCACTCCTCCATACTTCGTTCTGAGCTTCTGCCCTTCAATCATCAGAAATTGCTGCTTACTCACCATCCCATGGTGTCTCGATCCCCCAGGACCTCCCGGATCTCCTCCCGGCACTTCTGCTGGTGTTCTGGATATTGGGCCATACAGTACAAGATCCAGGAGATGCCACTGGCTGTTGTGTCATGTCCTTCAAACATGAAAGTGTCAACTTCAGCTCGCAGGTCCTCATCAGACAGACCCTGACCATTCTCATCCTAGCAAGAAAAGACAACATATTTGATGTGATAGCCCAAATCAGCATAAACAGTAGCAATACCACCCTGAGCACCCAACAGGCAAAGAGAAGGGGTGGATTTGATAGCAAAAAAAATAGGACTATATTGCTTGTGTGTTCGTATGGTGAAAGTGCTAGGCCTAGACTGGTTAGGGGAACTTCGATCAGGACACAGCAGTACGAACAACATAGAATGGGGGAGTATAACCTGAGCAAAAGGGGCAGTCTCTAAGATAGATCTTCGCCAAGCTAATGTTGGGGCCCTGTAGGTGAATGTTGGTGCACCAAGGTTGGTGGTTGTATCCTGCAGGCAGTAAAGATGTAGTATCGCTCTCCTTTCACTATGCTGTGCCAACACTCGTTAACCAGAAGAATGCTTAGCAAATTGTATTAAAACTGCGCCCTAAGATTGCAATGTGTGGAGCGAAATCAACTAGTAAAGACAACAGCAGTAAGGATCTGGTTATACAAGAGAGTGGGGAAGTAGTCAATATTCAGCTCTCAGCGGTATATCAGATGTTAAATGCAGGTGCGCCGGTGGCCAGCTCACCATCTGCTAAGGGGATGCTGTAGTCTCAGGGGATGCTGTAGTCTTGTGCAGACCCTGAAACGATGTCTATGGTAGTGGTGATTTGTTTAGCAGTCCAGCTGGTCTCGAGGCTCAAAAGGTCTCTAGGCTTTAGGTAGAACAGTTCATGTGGAGAATGTAGCGACTTCATGGTAACCACCCCAATTGGTGGGTTGCACAAGAACATTTTGAACCCAGTCAGTTTCAGCCTCCACACAGGTCTTCTCACTCCAACAAGTTCGCACTGCTTGACTCCTATAGCGCCAAGAGACAGGACTTTTCCTGGGCTGCAGGGAATATAAAAGGCATCCCCTGGCTCCTACGGCTGCACAGGCCTTTTGGATTGTAGTTCAGAGTAGCTGTTGCCCTATAACATGGCCGTTGCCTTGGACTACATCTCCCAGTACCCCAAGAGTTTGGTATCAGAGTCTGTAGGCTTAGGGTAGTTTGGATCTCCCCCAGTTGGTGGGGAGAATATTTGGCAACAGCATAACAATTTAGGGAGGGATAGCAGCCAAATGCAGTCTAAAACAAGGAATACACTTGTGTGGGTAACCTACTCTTTAGTACCCCTTCTGGGAATAAATCTCTAATCTCTAGTACATCTTGTGTGTGTCACCTTATCTCTAGTATTCCTTGTGTGGCCACCTAACCTCTAGTACTCTTTGTGTAGATCAGCTAATCTCTAGTACCCTTTGTGTAGGCCACCTAATCTCTATTACCACTTGTGTGAGTCAACTAGTCTCTAGTATATCTTTTGTGGGTCAACTAGTCTCTAGTATATCTTTTGTGGGTCAACTAGTCTCTAGTATATCTTTCACCATCACTGCTCTATGTCGTTTATGAACAAATTAAATAGGATTAGTCCCAGCACAGAACCCTATGGGACCCCACTACCCACCCCTGACCATTCTGAGTATTCTCCGGTTAATGATGGCGGTTAATAATAGAGCTGTGGGAAGTGGTTCATGGGGCTTGGTACTAGACTCTAAAGGGGAAAAAAAGTCCACTATACTTCCCTCCACTCCAGCTCCTCCACTGGCGCTGACATCTTTGCTCGGGCTACCTCTGGGTACATGTACAAAGAAATTAATCCATTCAGGCACCAAGGCATGCCAAGAGTCCACACTGATCACTGCAGGTGTGCCTTAGTTTACAATATGAAGGACACTGCTGAACCGGCTGAAATTCAATCCATCTATGACCAGCTTTAATTTACAATACAAAGAAGACACCAGGCAGTGTCCCTTGTACAACAAGAAGCCTTCCTGCCAGCAAGTTCTACTTTACATCCATTTCCATGACTTCCATACTTCACTAGAGGAAAGGAGGAAGAAGTTGAAGAAGAGAGATGAGACAGCGAAGAACCCTATAGAGCGTATCCTGGAGCGGAGAGTCAGGAACAGATAGGAAGGCTTGTTGTAGACTACTTGCACGAGCACACAGAAGGATGTCCAGGAAATCCAGGTGTCTCTTCTGCTGAATCTTTTCCAGTTCCTTCTCATTCTGGAGACTTTCCTTTCTTTGTTTTATCACCATGTCTAAAGACAAAACATTTGTATCAGGAGGAAACACAGAGATGAGGTCAGGGCTCATAGGTATATGTATTACCAAAGGATGGTAACCCATAGCAACCAATCAGCTTTATCTTGACTCAATTTATATAAAAGAAGGCTGAATTGATTGGTTTTGTTGATTTATGGCTATTTGTGAATAATAATGCGTAGCAGCATAATTTGTGCCATACACACCCTAATTTGTCACCCTCAAGTTTCTGAGTCCAAGAACCAATATGGTAGCAGCATAAATCCCAGTTTGAAAAATAGGATTTATACCCTCTATTCCTGATCTTCGCTCTTAAACTCATCTTGTTCTTCGACCCTAA
The DNA here is from genome assembly GCA_028564925.1 of Lithobates sylvaticus. NCBI lineage: Eukaryota > Metazoa > Chordata > Amphibia > Anura > Ranidae > Lithobates > Lithobates sylvaticus. The sequence continues at coordinate 273,959,280 of CM053032.1, forward strand.
GCCCTTCCTGATCCTCAGCCCTCTACCCTTAAGCCTTCCCAATCCTCTACTGTAAACTCTCCCCAATCTGTGACCCTTAACCATTCTCAGTCCATGATGCTAAAATGTCACAATCTACATTCCTCAAACCTTTCAGCTCCTCAGTTCTAAACTTTTCCCAATCCTCAACACTAAGGCTGCTTTCACACTGCGGCGGTGCGGGGCGGCGACGGTAAAGCAGCGCTATATTTAGCGCTGCTTTACCATCGTTTTACCCGCGGTATGCGGCCGCTAGCGGGGTGGTTTTAACCCCCGCTAGCGGCTGAAAAAGGGTTAAAAACCTCCGCAAAGCGCCGCTGCGCTTTGCGGGCGGTATCCCCGCGCGGTCTCCCATTGATTTCAATGGGATGGAGCGGTATAGGAGCGGTTAACACACCGCTCCTTCACCGCTCCAAAGATGCAGCTAGCAGGACTTTTTTTACCGTCCTGCTAGCGCACCGCTCCAGTGTGAAAGCCCTCGGGGCTTTCACACTGGAGACACAGCAACAGCTGTTTCGGGTCGGTTTGCAGGCGCTATTTTTAGCGCAATAGCGCCTGCAAACCGCCCCAGTGTGAAAGCAGCCTAAACCTTCCCGATCCCGTACCCCAAACGCTTCCTGAACACCCCAAAATGTTTACCAATCCACAAACCTTCCAGCTTCTAAACCCTTCCCAATCCTCAATCCTCCTCTACTCCAAACCTTCCTAGTTCACAACCCTAAACCTTTGCGATCCTCTACCCTAAAAACTTTTCCTCAACTTTTCCTGAATCTAGTCTCTAAACCTTGCTGATCCTTGATCCTAACCCATTCAACTCTAACCTAACCCTAATCCTCAAACTCTTCTTGATCTGCAACCCTAAACCCTTCTGATACTTGACCCTATATCCTTCCTAATCCTCGACCATAAACCCTTCCAGATCATCAACTTCAAACCCTTTCCCATCCTCTGCCCCAAATCCTTCATCATGGCTTTAAAAACTTACCAATACTCAGCGCTAAACTCTTCCTGATCCCCAATCCTAGATTGTAAGCTCTTAAGAGCAGGGCCCTCTGATTCCTCTTGTACCAAACTGTAATGTAACTGTAATGTCTGCCTTTATTTTCTTAACCACTTCCGGACCGCCCACCGTCGATATACATTGGTATTTGAAGAGGAATATCCTTGTTAAGGCAGCAGCTAGCTACCATAACCCTGGTATCCTCTTCTTCAGCGGGCGGTCCGCTTCAAGATAAAAGTGGTCTCTGCGGCGGATTCAATGCAAGATCACTTTTATCGGCGGCGGGAGAGGGCTCCCCCTCCCGCCGTGCTCAGGTGCCCTCCGGCGCTTACCGGAGCCGTCGGCAGCATCTGAGGCGATCGGATGTATCCCCTTGTGTGACATGGAGACGAGTGAGGGGAAGATGGCCCCCACTCGTCTCCATATCATTGCAGGGTGGAAGCGACGCCAAAAGGTCACTTCCACCCATAGTTCTTAAAGGGCCATTTTTTTTTTTTTTTTTTATTGCATTTTAGTGTAAATATGAGATCTGAGGTCTTTTTGACCCCAGATCTCATATTTAAGAGGTCCTGTCATGCTTTTTTTCTATTACAAGGGACGTTTACAGGAATAAAAGTGACACGTTTTTTTTTAAAAAGAGCAGTTTAAAAATAAAAGGTTAAATAAATAAAAAAATAAAAAATGTTGTAAACGCGCCTGTCCCGCCGAGCTCGCGTGCAGAAGCGAACGCATACGTGAGCAACGCCCGCATATGAAAACGGTATTCAAACCACACATGTGAGGTATCGCTGCGATCGGTAGAGCGAGAGCGATAATTCTAACCTCCTCTGTAACTCAAAACATGTAACCTGTAGAATTTTTTAAATGTCGCCTATGGAGCCGAGTCCAGTGGACCCGATCGCCGCTGGTGTCCCAGGATCGGGTCATGGAGCTGAAGAACGGGGAGAGGTATGTGTAAACAAACCTCTCCCCGCGCTTCCTACTCTGCCTGTCATTGATTGGCTGTTACCGGTCATCGGGAAAGCCGATCAATGACGTCAGATGTCAGCCTCGCCCCCTAATGTAAAAAACACAACACACGTCACAGCCCATAACCCCTCCCCTCCCCCTAGTGGTTAACTCTTTCACTACAACTGTCATTTATACAGGTATCAATGCATTTAAATAGCATTGATTGCTGTATAAATGACAATGGTCCCAAAAATGTGTCAAAAATGTCCGATGTGTCCGCCATAATGTCGCAGTCACAATAAAAATCGCTGATCGCTACCATTACTAGTAAAAAAAAAAATATTAATAAAAATGCTATAAAACTATCCCCTATTTTGTAAACGCTATAACTTTTGCGCAAACCAATCAATAATCGCTAATTGCGATTTTTTTTACCAAAAATATGTAGAAGAATACGTATCGGCCTAAACTGAGGAAAAAAAATGTTTTTTTATATATTTTTGGGGGATATTTACTATAGCAAAAAGCAAAAAATATTGCATTGTTTTCAAAATTGTCGCTCTATTTTTGTTTATAGCGCAAAAAATAAAAACCGCAGGGGCGATCAAATACCACCAAAAGAAAGCTCTATTTGTGGGAAAAAAAGGACGCCAATTTTGTTTGGGAGCCACGTCGCACGACCGCGCAATTGTCAGTTAAAGCGACGCAGTGCCGAATCGCAAAAAGGGGCCTGGTCCTTTGGCTGCCAATTGGTCCGGGGCTGAAAGTGGTTAAGTGGTTAAGCGCTGCTCAAACTGTTCGCACTATATAAAACCTGTATAATAATAATTATAATAAATAATAATAATAAACCCTTTATGAATCTTTCCAATCTTTTGGTCCCAAAGCCTTTATGGTCCTTGACACCAAATCCTTTCCAATCCTTGACTCTAAACCTTTCACCATCTTCAGCCTCAAACCTTTCCTGCCCCTCGACCCTAAACCCTTCTTGATTCTCGCCCATAAATCCTTTACCATCCTGTACCCCATACTATTTCCAATCCCCAACCCTAAACTTTTCATCATTCTCAGACCTGAACCATCTATAATCCATGACCCCAGACCCTTCTTGGTCCATGACCCTAAAACCTTCCTGCTCTTCGACCTTAAGGCCTTACCAATCCTCAACGCTTGACCCATCCTAATCAACCTCTATCCCTAATCCCGTCACCATCCTCAGTCCTAAACAGTTTCCAGACCTTGACACCACACCCTTTCCAATTCATGGCTTTAAAACCATTTCCTATCCTCTGGCCCAAATCCTTCACCATCCTCAGCCTTAAACCCTTTCTGATCCCTGATCCTTTGAACTTCTTCCTTTAGCCTAAAACCCTTCCTGATCCTTTGCCCCAAACTATTCCCAATTTTTGTCACTAAACCCTTGACTATATTCAGCCTTAAACTGTCCTGATCCTTGACCCTAAAATCTTTACCATCCTGGACCCTAAACCCTTCCTGATCCTTGACCCTAAATTCTTTACCATCATTGTTCCTAAACACTTTCTGAATTTCCACCTCAAACCCTTCCTAATCTACTTATTTGCATACTTATGTATAAGTGCATGTGACTTAAAACTTAGTAAAATACACAAACTGATGAGATTTCGATAAGAACTAATGGTGTGATCTGCATCTGACGTTCATCCCAGACACCAGAGTTGTGGGAGATGTCAGTGCTGCTCTCCGTTCATGTCTGGCTCGCACTGCTCTGCTGCTACTTGTTTAATCTGATAAGGACATTTATTCACACTCAGCCCTTCCTTTGGGCTTCAGCTGACTTATGTGAATGAAGCCAACGTAGGTCTGTGAGCTAACATAGATCCGATGCCAACTCCAGGGTGCGCTAGTCTCTTCTGAATATTTTATAAGTTATTTATTATCAGAGATCAATCAATAAAATGAAGGTTCTACTCTCTGCATGAAGCTCTAAATTACTGAAGACAATGTTGCAGCAGAGACCCGGCCTCATCTCCTTTGGCTGCTTGCCTAGATGCAAAACGCTGGGCGGGGAGGTACTGGGCTCTCCTCCAGGAACCCATCTCATGTCCCAGTAACAAGATCCCAAAGATAGGCAGTGTTGTAATGTGTTAATGCCAAGTTATCCAGGATATTGTATTAAAGTACCAGAAATTCAGTTGAGTTGTCAAACTGAACTGAATTTAAACATATCAAAGGGACAGCTGAAGACCCTTTGATGTGTAAATCTTATGATGGCCTTTTAACCCAGTTGAACATTTCAAAGGAAGTATTTATTGATTGTAATTAGACCTGAGGGGGTAATCATGGTAAACATTTAGCAGAACCCCCCCCCCCAGTGTCAGACCAGTATTTGAGAAGACATTCAGGCTGGCTTTCAGTCTAAGAAAAACTATCTCAGAGAAGGGTCTGTGATTATGAAGGCATAGGTCTAAGAGGAATATTCGTTGTCATGTACTCTGTTGGATTTTGTCATCTGTAAGACTGTTCTGTTTTGGAAGCTAATAAAGTGCCTCTCTCTGGAAGAATTGGGTTGCTGCAGAGAAGTACTTTTTAATAACTACATACCATCTACGAACTACATATTAGATCACTACAGGCAGGACTGGGGAACTCTTGTTCTACAAAACATGAATTGTGTGTTTGCTACCCTATAACATCGGAATTCAGATCTACGTAAGAAAAAGGCTTCCAAATAAAAAAGGTCTGCGCTAAGGTGAGCTTCAAACAGAGTAGTGAAGCATTAAACCCTGTCAGTTTGTTTTGCGGTCTGTGTCCCTTTGGAGACTTCTTCTCACTTCCTGTTATGTTTCAAGAAATGAAGAAAATCTCCCCAAACGTTGGAAATCCCCTCTTAGCTTTTACCAGAATGGGTGTCCCCATCAGAAGATTTCCTGTCACCTGTCCTGTTCTAGGGACAACTCTAAAGTTTGGAATTTCCCATCACTTTCTGTCTTAGTGACACCAGACAAAATATATATGGTAAATCTCCTCGGTGGAGACACAGACAATAAAAGCCTGGCAGGGGTTCTAATCATTCCAGCAAAATTGTCATACATCTTAAAGTGGTTGTAAAGTCAAAAATTTGACTTTTACCTACAGGTAAGCCTATAATGAGGCTTACCTGTAGGTAAAAAAAAAAATATTGCCTAAACCTGTACGGTTTAGGAAATATTCCCCGTGCAATGCGCCACTGACTGCAGGCGGCGGGGGATTCTCGGCTGAAAGGCCGGCAGACTCCGAACCCTGCCGGGAAGAAGTCTCCCGTGCACATGCGCGGGAGTGACGACATCGCGGCTCCAGCCACTCACAGCGCTGGAGTCGCGATACCCGGAAGACACGCCGAGGCAACATGTCAGCTACCTCAGCTCTTCAACATTTACATCCGTCCACTCCTAAAAATCATCAGCAAATCTGATCTATGCTTCCACTCATACGCAGATGATACTCAACTCTACCTTCGGATCCCCGGACAAAAAGACCAATATCAGGAATTAGAAAAATGCCTCGCATCAATAGACGACTGGATGTCCACAAACTCCCTCAAACTTAACGGAACCAAAACAGAACTCCTTCTCCTAAATGCAAACCTGAAAACTAAATCTACGACACCATGGACTCCGCCCACCATCCTTGGACAGACCATCCCCCTAAGCATAAAAGCCAAAAGTCTCGGTGTCATCTTCGATTCAGAAATGTCAATGAATGCACAAATAGGATCAGTAGTCAGCGGATCCTACCACCTTCTACGCCTGCTACGTAGACTCATCCCCTTCATTCCAGAAAAGGACAAAGCCATAGTGGTAGGAACAATCATCAACTCTCGACTCGACTACGCAAACTCCCTCTACATAGGACTACCTAAATTCCAGATTGCACAACTACAAGTCGTTCAAAACACGGCAGCAAGACTAGTCACAGGAAAAAAACCATGGGAATCCATCTCCCCATCCCTGAGGACCCTCCATTGGCTAACCGTAAAGAATCGGATCACATTCAAGACCCTCTGCTTGACCCACAAATGCACACAAGGAGATGCTCCTCAATACTTATGCGAAAAAATACAACACTACACCCCCAATCGCAACCTCCGATCTAACGACCAAAACCTCCTCCTTGTCCCCAAATCCCGGTACAAGTCAAGGGGAGAACGAAGATTTGCAGTCCAAGGACCACGGCTATGGAATGCTCTACCTACGAACATCCGCTTGGAAAAAGACCATCGGGCCTTCAGGAAAAAACTCAAGACCACCTCTTCTAAGAAGGAATCAACGCAGGTCGGATCAAGCGCCTCGAGGCGATTCAGTTCGCAGTTGCAGCGCTATACAAATCATTCATTCATTCATTCATTCAGCGTGGACGAGGTGAGTCACCGACGCCTCGTTCTAAGGTAAGGATTTCATAATGAGCTAGTATGCGGTGCATACTAGCTCATTATGCCTTTTCCCTTACAGGTGTGTTAAAAAAAAAAGTTTCAGCGGGTTTACTCCCGTTTTAAACAATTAAAATGATAAGTCCAGTCCGAAAGCAGACACCACACCACAAGGTGTCTATAAACTTGGTTAGCCAGGATAACCTTCTTTGTGTGCCCCTCTGAAACTGGTTTCACTCTACCAAGGGCCTGACTTGTTTATTCCTCATGTACTATAATGTGAAGAGTCCATATGTATGACAAGCCTGCTGTAAGATCACTGGGGGTTATGGCTGCGTCCATCCAATGACATCATCATGACTGACCCATAAAACCCGACCGATTCCTTTTTTGATTGTCTTTGACGTGGACCTACCCAGAGGAGATGTGCCCGGCCATAGCCAGCTCCTAATCTGTGCCTCGCTGGTATTTGCAAAGAATGGACTGCTCTCTGACTTTGGGGCTATATGGTCAGTGCAGATGGCAGTGGGAGAAGACATCGGACGATGAGGAGACACCGCTCGCCGCCTGACGCCGTCACCAGCTGCACACCGAGACAAGGTAAGTGCAGAGGGCAGGCAGGGGGCACAGCGGAAGCACTTGAAGGGCACAGTGGCAGCACTTGAGGGGCACAGTGGCAGCACTTGAGGGGCACAGTGGCAGCGCTTGAGGGGCACAGTGGCAGCGCTTGAGGGGCACAGTGGCAGCGCTTGAGGGGCACAGTGGCAGCGTTTGGAGCACAGTGGCAGCACTTGGGGCACAATGGCAGAACTTGAGGCACAATGGCAGCACTTGGGGCACAGTGGCAGCACTTGGGGCACAGTGGCAGCACTTGGGGCACAGTGGCAGCATTTGATGGGCACAGTGGCAGCGTTTGATGGGCACAGTGGCAGCGTTTGATGGGCACAGTGCCAGCGCTTGATGGCACAGTGAGGCTGTTTGTTTGCGCCCCCCCAAAAATTTTGAGCACCAGCCGCCACTGGCAGATGGAAAGTTCTTCCACATTTTGCCAATATTAGACACATAAGGCCATTGAAGAGCACTGTTCAGGGGAGGACTGGGCTGATATGTTGGTTCAGGGCCCTAAGCGGAGACAGCGCACCTTACAGACAGATCAGGGTGTCAGGGTCTCGCTCGCACGGTACGGACAAATCGGCGTGGAATGCCCAGGCATCAGCGCGGGTGTGCGTGCCGGCGTGTTCCCCAGGCGCGCGCGCGTGCGCGGCAAGCGCGGGCATCGCGGGCGCACACGTGAGCGCGCTAGTGGCGCCAGTGGCCCTTTTTAGGAAATGGCAGTTGCACCTGACCGGTGCTGTCCGTCTGCAGCTGTACCCTGCTTAATACCTGTTCCCTTATCTGTGTATCTCTGAACCTTGACCCGGCTTTCTGGACTCTGCTGCTCTCTCCAACCCTGACCCCGGCCTGTTTGATTCTGCTTGGACTGATACCTGAACGCTGACCCCGGCTTGCTTTGACCCTGCTTCTGTCTGCATCCACTTACCTGCCTGCCCAGTGTACCAGACCCGGCCTGCCTGACGATTCTCTGCCTGACCCCACACATGCTGTGTGCCTCCAGAACTGCTGCTATCACCTGGGGACCGCTCTGCATCCGGGTACTGGGCTTCTGCCTGCCAGGTTCCGCTGTTCCTGCTACCAGAGGACTCCTGCCAGCTTCCAGCATCTGCCACAGCATCCAGTCCAGGCACTCCTACTCCGCTGCGCTCTCGGGTCCACTGTTCCCATTCCAGTGGCCCCTGAACCAGAGCCGTAAGAGAGGCCTCCTCCCAGCAAAGTCAGGCTCTCCATCCAGGTACCTAACACAGGGCGTGTAAGTAGGCTGGAAAGTTCTAGTCAGTTGCTGCCAAGCAGGGAGGGAAAGGATTCATTTATTTCCCAGTCTTTTCACACGGCAAGCTGCTGCTGGGCTCTGCCTTCCCTTCTCTGTGCATATACAGTATCTCACACCCCTCACATTTTTGTAAATATTTTATTTTATCTTTTCATGTGACAACACTGAAGAAATGACACTTGTCTACAATGTAAAGTAGTGAGTGTACAGCTTGTATAACAGTGTAAATTTGCCGTCCCCTCAATATAACTCAACACACTTAATGTGTGCCATTAATGTCTAAACCGCTGGCAACAAAAGTGAGTACACCCCTAAGTGAAAAATGTCCAAATTGGGCCCAAAGTGTCAATATTTTGTGTGGCTGCCTTTATTTTCCAGCACTGCCTTCACCCTCTTGGGCATGGAGTTCACCAGAGCTTCACAGGTTGCCACTGGAGTCCTCTTCCCCTCCTCCATGGCGACATCACAGAGCTGGTGGATATTAGAGACCTTGAGCTCCTCCACCTTCCGTTTGAGGATGCCCCACAGATGCTCAATAGGGTTTAGGTCTGGAGACATGCTTGGCCAGTCCATCACCTTTACCCTCAGCTTCTTTAGCAAGGCAGTGGTGGTCTTGGAGGCGTGTTTGGGGTGGTTATCATGTTGGAATACTGCATTGCGGCCCAGTCTCTGAAGAGAGGGGCAAATGCTCTGCTTCAGTATGTCACAGTACATGTTGGCATTCATGGTTCCCTCAATGATCTGTAGCCCCCCAGTGCCGGCAGCACTCATGCAGCCTTAGACCATGACACTCCCAACAACATGCTTGACTGTAGGCAAGACAAACTTGTCTTTGTACTCCTCACCTGGTTGCCCCCACACACGCTTGTCACCATCTGAACCAAATAAGTTTATCTTGGTCTCATCAGACCACAGGACATGGTCCAGTAATCCATGTCCTTAGTCTGCTTGTCTTTAGCAAACTGTTTTCTTGTGCATCAGCTTTAGAAGAGGCTTCCTTCTGGGACGACAGCCATGCAGACCAATTTGATGCAGTGTGCGGCGTATGGTCTGAGCACTGACAGGCTGCCCCCCCACCCCAGACGAGTCGGCCTCACCCACAACCCGGAACAGCAGTCAAAGACACATGTTCACCATTACATACTGCTGGAAGATGTGAATAGGCGTGTCCCAATGAGCCATGTTCTGTAGGGACACCGACCTTCCACCATACCCACCAATTAACGCACTTTGCATGATTTAAAGCCACTGAACTCTGAAAAGACGAGCTGGTTGTGCTTTCTCCCCCAATCCGCCTTTGTTGCGGTGTATGGAGAGGCAACGACCCACCACTGTCTGCTTAGAAATGGTGGCGGTGGGATGTAGACTCCCCATCACTCATCATGTGATTGAGAATGTTGGGTATGGTCAGATATGTAGGAATGGTCCACACATGTATCTAAAATTCAGAGAGGTCTATCCTATACAATACAGAGGAGCAGCACAGGGGACAATCCATTCATACACAGATTGCTATGCAAGGAGGGCGCTGATCAGCTCAGGGTTACCTGTGAACTGATGGGCGATCTTAGACGCCTTGTGAAAATGTCGTCCGTCTTTGCTGAGATTAAAGATCAGGTCGCTGTGATACGGGAAATAGCAGAGCCGCTCATTCACCAGGTAGGTGAGTGTCAGGACTGCCTGAGTGTACGGATTATCTCTACAAGAAAGAAATGAGAAGAAAATGCAGGTGAGTTGGTTGGCTCCTCTCTTTAGATTGTAAGCTCTTGGGGACAGGAATGACTAATCTTTATGGGCAACATACTGACAGGAATGGTTCCGGCTGATTGGCGAAAAGCCCACATGGTACCAATAATCAAAAAAGGGCAGAGAAATATTCCTGGAAACTACAGATCAGTCAGTCTAACATCAATAGTATGTAGACTATTGGAGGGGATGATAAGGGATTATATCCAAGAATTAGTCAATGAAAACAGTATCATTATTATTAATCAGAATGGGTTTATGAAAAGTCGTTCTTGTCAAACCAACCTGTTAACATTCTATGAGGAAGTGAACTACCATCTACTGTAGATAAAGCCGGTGGATGTGGTGTATCTGGGTTTTCCAAAAGCATTTGATACAGTCCCCCACAAATGCAAGGCACTGTAGTAACATAGTTAGTCAGGTTGAAAAAAGACAAGCCCATCTAGTTCAGTCTGTCTGTCCTTTTCTACGTGTTCTCATCTGTCTGTCCTCTTCTACGTGTTCTCATCTGTCTGTCCTCTTCTACGTTGTTCTCATCCGTCTGTCCTCTTCTACGTTGTTCTCATCCGTCTGTCCTCTTCTACGTTGTTCTCATCTGTCTGTCCTCTTCTACGTTGTTCTCATCTGTCTGTCCTCTTCTACGTTGTTCTCATCTGTCTGTCCTCTTCTACGTTGTTCTCATCTGTCTGTCCTCTTCTATGTGTTCTCATCTGTCTGTCCTCTTCTACGTTGTTCTCATCTGTCTGTCCTCTTCTACGTTGTTCTCATCTGTCTGTCCTCTTCTACGTTGTTCTCATCTGTCTGTCCTCTTCTACGTTGTTCTCATCTGTCTGTCCTCTTCTACGTTGTTCTCATCTGTCTGTCCTCTTCTACGTTGTTCTCATCTGTCTGTCCTCTTCTACGTTGTTCTCATCTGTCTGTCCTCTTCTACGTGTTCTCATCTGTCTGTCCTCTTCTACGGGTTCTCATCTGTCTGTCCTTTTCTACGTTGTTCTCATCTGTCTGTCCTCTTCTACGTTGTTCTCATCTGTCTGTACTCTTCTACGGGTTCTCATCTGTCTGTCCTTTTCTACGTTGTTCTCATCTGTCTGTCCTCTTCTACGTGTTCTTATCTGTCTGTCCTCTTCTACGTTGTTCTCATCTGTCTGTCCTCTTCTACGTTGTTCTCATCTGTCTGTCCTCTTCTACGTGTTCTCATCTGTCTGTCCTCTTCTACGTTGTTCTCATCTGTCTGTCCTTTTCTACGTTGTTCTCATCTGTCTGTCCTCTTCTACGTTGTTCTCATCTGTCTGTCCTTTTCTACGTTGTTCTCATCTGTCTGTCCTTTTCTACGTTGTTCTCATCTGTCTGTCCTTTTCTACGTTGTTCTCATCTGTCTGTCCTTTTCTACGTTGTTCTCATCTGTCTGTCCTCTTCTACGTTGTTCTCATCTGTCTGTCCTCTTCTACGTATTCTCATCTGTCTGTCCTCTTCTACGTGTTCTCACCTCTCTATCCCCTGCTACATGTTCTCACCTGTCTGTCTGGCAGTTGTTATTGCAGCTGAAGGCACATTTCATGATGGTGTCCAGTGTCATTGCACTGACATAGGGGTAGATATCCACTGATGTTCCTCTGGTCACCTCTTTCTGAAAGCGGTTCTGATGGATGAAAAGTGAATGTTTATTCTTTCAAATCTCCACCAATCACTACTGTATATAAGACTTCATATTCCCCCAACTGGACAGTGTGGTCTGAGGTCCTGGCCTCCTTATATTCCCCCAAATAGACAGTGTGGTCTGAGGTCCTGGACTCCTCATATTCCTCTGACTGCACAGTGTGTTCTGAGGTCCTGGCCTCCTCATATTCCCCCAACTGGATAGTGTGGTCTGAGGTCCTGGCCTCCTCATATTCCTCTGACTGGACAGTGTGGTCTGAGGTCCTAGACTGCTCATATTCCCCCAACTAGACAGTGTGGTCTGAGGTCCTGGACTGCTCATATTCCCCCAACTAGACAGTGTGGTCTGAGGTCCTGGACTGCTCATATTCCCCCAACTAGACAGTGTGGTCTGAGGTCCTGGACTCCTCATATTCCTCTGACTGCACAGTGTGTTCTGAGATCCTGGCCTCCTCATATTCCCCCAACTGGATAGTGTGGTCTGAGGTCCTGGCCTCCTCATATTCCTCTGACTGGACAGTGTGGTCTGAGGTCCTGGACTGCTCATATTCCCCCAACTAGACAGTGTGGTCTGAGGTCCTGGACTGCTCATATTCCCCCAACTAGACAGTGTGGTCTGCGGTCCTGGACTGCTCATATTCCCCCAACTAGACAGTGTGGTCTGAGGTCCTGGCCTCCTCATATTCCCCCAACTGGACAGTGTGGTCGGAGGTCCTGGCCTCCTCATATCCCCCAACTGGACAGTGTGGTCTGAGGTCCTGGCCTCCTCATATCCCCCTGTCTGCAGTGTGGTCTGAGGTCCTGGACTCCTCATATTCCTCTGAGTGGACGACCTCCATGCAGCGTTCAGGATAGCCACTCACACTGGATGGCACCAGAAGAATATTTGTGTCAGTAGAAGAACATGGACAATGCGACTTAATATAAATGTAAGGAGGAGATTCTCTCCCATCTCCATCATTAGCGGCATGATGTGGGCGGAGTTCTCTATTATTACCAGCATGATGTGGGTGGAGTCTGACATGAGCTGGATGTACGGCTTCAGGACGTCATAATGGAAGGCGGGGGTCAGCAGCTTCCGATGGTGGAACCATTTCTGTCCAGACAAGACCAGGAGACCGCGGCCTGCCGGAAACAACGAGGAGCAAAATCAGATATAAATCCTCATTTCTCATCAGTAATGTGTCTAAGACTTCCAGGTATATCAATCACAGGCCCTGACAATGCCTTTATATGCTTTTCTCTTCAGAATGACGGCACTATTTTTTTTTTCAGGCATCATCCAGGGTCAGCATCAATTCCTGGACCTGGTGCCTGTGCTGTTCTTGGCTGTGTTCACAAATGTCTGGCACAGATAAACCCCTGCTGTAACCTCTCACCTTTTGACATACTACAAAGTTACAATATATAGTCTGATCACTGGGGGGGGGGGGACTTAGGAAATGCTTCCTCCTCCCTGCAGAATCTCAGCCTAGGAAGATTCACTGACCGAATCTCCGGGACAGCTTTGTAATGATAAAGGTGGAGCTTTTCCCCACATCGCTATGGTATAGGGACGGCTAGATGGCTAAGAGCGGTAGGTGGTCTGGAAACGGGCATGTCTACTAAGGGGGAAGTGGCCTTGAAAGGAATGTGTCTACAAAGACCATTGCAGGAAACATAGGAGCCCACTTACCAATCCAAGGAATGAAGTATTGATAGGCGATGTTATCCTTGGGATCTGAAATACAGAGAACAATCCACGTGTTATGTAAGAAGATTTGGTGATGGAACTGAAGTCCCCAGTGCTGACCCCCAAGTCCCTGAAGTATGTCACCTCTTCTTTCCTCCCCCCTACACTGTATATGACACCTATCCCTTCCCCCACCCTCGGAGTATGTCACCTATTCACCCCTCCCCCCTATACTGGAGTAGGTTACCTTTCCCCACCCCTCTGGGGTATATAACCTATTCACACCCCTCCCCCCCACCACATATACCACTCCATATAGATTATCTGTTATTACCTGTCCGGTTGAGTAAGGTGCGGGCGTACTCCGGGTGAGTGATGTTCAGATACACAACCAAATTCCCAAACCAGATCGGGGTGGCGTACGGGAACTGAAAAGACCATTCTATCATCCTCTGCAGGAGACTCCGATCATGGAGGAACTGTGGGGGAGGGGCAGAGATAATCAGATAGATAGATAGACAGAGTGATGTGAGGATGTTGAGCTTGGTGGTTTTGGGTTTCTTAGTGGGTCATCCAGTCTGTGGTGTCAGCTTCCAACAGGAAAACAACCAACAACTACATGGCTCTCTTTTCAGCAGCATTGCTGCTCTGGCCCCTCAGCCTCGGGCTCTCTGAACTCTCCTGCCTCGCTCAGCCTTGTAGATTGCAGGTCCTGCCGCACAGGCCCACTCCTGGCCTCTCCTAACACCCCAGGCTCTCTCTTTCCTATGAGACTCACAGACTCTCTCTATCCCCTGGTCACCTCTTCCAGACTTGCCCAGCTGTCCCGACTTTCTCAGCCCTGCAGGGAAGGAATCTCTCCAACATGAGAGGCAGTCTCTCGAGTGGATCACCTCTCCTAATGGGAGCACAGGAGTGCACCTACTGCTCCTCCTGGGAGGAGCACACAGCCATCTTCTGATGGGGCCCTGAGTTATGGCCAACTCCTTGCTTATAACGAGTGAGCACACCTGCAAATCTCCAGTAAGACCCAGACACTGGATTGAAGGCTTCATCCCACCCAAGACACTCTGAAGCCTTCAAGCTCCAGACCCCGATCCAGGACCCCTTCACTACATTACCCACCTCCTTACAAAACCTGGAGAAAACAGAATGTCCACTTTTCTCCACTCAGAGATACGGGAGCCCCACACTCTACACTAGTGCGCCCCGTGTTGCTTTTCCCTATACTTACACAGTGGCAGGGCCTCACACTGTCACGATAGAATATACTGTATACAGCAGGGGTCTCAAACTGGTGGCCCTCCAGCTGTTGCAGAACTACAAGTCCCATGATGCCTCTGCCTTAGGGAGTCATGCTTATAACTGGCAGCCTTGCAAGGCCTCATGGGACTCGTAGTTTCACAACAGCTGGAGGGCCGCCAGTTCGAGACTCCTGGTATACAGGCATGACACCAGCCAACATGGAGGAGGGGACTACATGGTGTGACCAATCTCCATACTTATGAAGTTTCTGGAACTGACTGGGCAATACTGGAATTTAGCTCCAGATTTTGGTTGATTACTGAAATTGCTCCATCTCTGGACATTCTATTCCGGATGTAAACCAAGCCCAGTATGATGTCACTTCTCTGAGCCATGAGGTACGATGAACCCCTCTTTTTACTGACTGCCGGAAGAGGAGGAGCTGTGCCGGAGCAAATTAAAATGAGAGGGGGTGAGCTACCCTCAGGGTAGAAATAAACAGATAGCACCAGAGAGCAGGGCTGGGACAAAAAAATTGCCCTGGACCGGCCGCACAAAAACAGTATATA
The DNA here is from genome assembly GCA_028564925.1 of Lithobates sylvaticus. Lineage (NCBI taxonomy): Eukaryota > Metazoa > Chordata > Amphibia > Anura > Ranidae > Lithobates > Lithobates sylvaticus. The sequence continues at coordinate 273,974,412 of CM053032.1, forward strand.
CTGTAAACTATACGCAATTGGACAAAAAAAACCTTACATCAGAGTCCCTAGAGAACACTCCCTTACATCAGGGTCTACAGAGAGCCTCCCCTTACATCAGGGTCTACAGAGAACTCCCCCTTACCTCAGGGTCTACAGAGAGCCTCCCCCTTACCTCAGGGTCTACAGAGAGCCTCCCCCTTACATCAGGGTCTACAGAGAGCCTCCCCCTTACATCAGGGTCCACGGAGAGCCTCCCCCTTACATCAGGGTCCCCAGAGAGCCCCCCCCCCCCCCGTTACATCAGGGTCCCCAGAGAGCCTCCCCCTACATTAGGGTCCCCAGAGAGCTTCCCCCTTACACCAGGGTCCCCAGGGTCCCCAGAGAGCTTCCCCCTTACACAAGGGTCCCCAGAGAGCTTCCCCCTTACACCAGGGTCCCCAGAGAGCCTCCCCCTTACATCAGAATCCCCAGAGAGCTTCCCCCTTACATCAGGGTCCCAGAGAGCCTCCCCCTTACATCAGGGTCCCCAGAGAGCCTCCCCCTACATTAGGGTCCCCAGAGAGCCTCCCCCCCCCCTTACATCAGGGTCCCCAGAGAGCCCCCCCCTTACATCAAAGTTCCTAGAGAGCCCCCCCCTTACATCAGGGTCACCAGAGAGCTTTCCCCTTGCATCAGAGTCCCTAGAGAGCCCCCCCTTACATCAGGGTCCCCAGAGAGCCTCCCCTTACATCAGGGTCACCAGTGTGGTGGAGATTTAGAAATCCATATCTATATCAAGGAGTTCCAAGGGAACCATTGCAAAGACTCTAATTAAATTGCCATGCCCCATCGGATGTGTATATATGTATGTATGTGTGCATTTATAATATGTGTGTACATGTCTATGTATATAGGTATATATGTATATGTGTGTGTATGTAGGTAGATGTTTTTACTGGAAGACGATAGAGATATATATATATATATATATATATATATATATATATATATATCTAAGAGAAAAAACTGCGCCAAAAAGTTATTTAAAAAACACTAGTGTGCAATAATGAGAAATTGATACCCAATCGGCATTGAAAGAAAGGGTATGAAAAATACTATATGCAGTGGTGAATAGTACACATCAATGCTTTCACCAAGAATATCCACAAATAAAAGATGCTTAATTATTTAGTCCACAAATGAATGAAATGAACAGTCTTTTAAATGGATAGACTTCCACACACCACCGCTGTGCTCCACATCAACTTAGGTGCCACCACCGGTATATAGGCTGCTTACCAGATAGTGGATGTAAACAGGCACTAAGAACAACCACTTAGCAGGGGTCTGGACACTTTGGAGGAACGCACAACACAAGGGGATTTATCCAGTGAGAACCTTGCACTCCACGTACACCACAGCAGGATATCCTCCAATAGTGGCCTCATCACTCGGCGGTGCATACAGTATACCCCATAAAAGAATTTAAAAAAAGACCATCGTATAATACTGTATGATTAACTAAAAGATTTTATTATTAAAATATGAGGTTATACTCACGAGTTAGGTGAGAAAAACAAGGATAAAAGTAAAGGACGCCGGCCGGCATCAGATAGAGCCCTTCCTCCTTCCTGAAATAATGAGGTGACGTCACTGCACGCCCTCCCAGACGCGTTTCGTCATTAGTTAGACGTAGTGGACGTTACATTACACACCACTGACCCCTGCACTATGTACATTACCCAACACTAATCCCTGCACTATGTACACTACACACCACTGTCCCATGTACATTACCCACCACTGACCTACGTACTATGTACATTACCCACCACTGACCTATGTACTATGTATGATCCCCTGATGAAGTCACATGACACCACGCGTAGGGACAGGAGAGGCATTCAATACAAACAAGGAAGCAAAGGGAACGAGCTTGGCGCTCGTCTAAGATAAGAGAAAATATTTATTGTTATTCTGTAAGTTCTATTGTGAGTACTAGGTACTATATTAAACTGTTTTTATTGAGCAAATAAATTTTAAACATACTACACTATACGGTCCCCCCCTCATCTTTTACCTATCACTCCGGCATCTGCCGTGAGCTACAAAGGCTAGATATACCTGGAACCAGGGAAAAGGAATACGCACCTACCCAGGCAGACCACCGTGAGGGAAGGAGAAGAAAGCAGACCCCTTTACATCATTTATATGCGGTTAACCCTTTGCCGCAAGGTAAGGGTCCATTGCTCACTTTAGTGTACCCCACACGAAGAGGAGTGACCCCCACTGCTTGAAACACGCCACTGCACGAATATCACCTTTGACCCAAGGATCACATCACTACCCTCACCTTCTTACCACAAGAAATGATTATATACTTATAAACTATTGAGGATTGACTTATTTATCACGGACTTATATGCATGCAACATAGTCGCAGATGACTATTTTATACGCATCATGCACTATGCGATTTTAGTCGCATATGACTATGCGATTTTAGTCGCATATGGCTATTTTTTACGCATCCTGCATTATGCGATTTTACCTATAGGATATCTGTGTGTGCACTTTGCGCCTGCACCTAGCATTTCGTTATATTTTATATTTCAAACTTTATTCCACTTTGTTTACTGGTAGCTTCATATTTTGCCAGGGATTTTTTCATCTATAGTCACCCTGACTAGTCTCATCCAGCTTATACATTATTTTGTATGCTCGCATACTTTGCACTTTATATTTATTGTTCTACTGTTCACTCCAGTGCAACTTTTCTGCACATACCTCTACTCATCACATATCTCCAATGCGATTTATATTTATCGTTTTATCCGTCACTCAATCACTCAGTCGCATTTTTAGCCTGTGCACACTTGCACTAGCACTTTAAGGATTTTATATTTTGTTCACCATCTACTATGCACTTTGGAATTGTTTATCTATAGACGCATTTTTACCCTATGTTCACTTATATGATTTTATATGTATATCTGATTTTTTTATTACCCGCTTATGGTGTTTTATTAGTAGTTTTATTTAGATGCTATTAGTTCAATTTACACTCTCGCACCTTAGTACTATTTACAATTCTATTATATATATTTTTACCTGGGTTCACCAATAGCAATTTTTATTAACCTGTATTGGTCACACCATACCCCTTATCTTGTATAGTAAGGGAATTATCTATCTCAACTCGCATTACTTCGACTTAATAGTCGCATCATCAACTATTATTGTCTCATATGATTGCTACACTTAAAGGGTTTACGTCTTTATCCCATTACTGCCACCTTGTGGTAGATTTGGCCACCTCCCTGGGGAACAGCGCAGCACCACTTTTATATATCTAGTTTGGTAGGTACGGTTTGACCTACACCAGGTGCCTGCAGCAGTCCCCCCACAGTCAGTCCACACCACCTGCCCTTACCCTCCCCCTTCCACGGTAGCGCAGGAATACCCCACTACATTATGTACATTACCCACCACTGACCTATGTACTATGTACATTACCCACCACTGACCTACGTACTATGTACATTACCCACCACTGACCTACGTACTATGTACATTACCCACCACTGACCTATGTACTATGTACATTACCCACCACTGACCTATGTACTATGTACATTACCCACCACTGACCTATGTACTATGTACATCACCCACCACTAACCCACATACTGTGTACATTACCCAACACTGACCCCTGCACATGTAAAGTATTGGACAGTATCAGTACAGTAGTATAGTTTACTCTATAGTGACACTTAGCTTACCTTCTGGGTGTGTCCATACAGATGAGTACAGGAAAGTATAGTAGTACAGATTAGTCTACAGTACCCCCATGTATATAGTGACGCAAAGACTACCTCCTGGGTGTGTCCATACATATGAAGACAGGATAGTATAGTGGTATCGAATACTCTATAGCACCCCCATGTATATATTGACACACAGCCTACCTTATTGCTGTGTCCATACAGCCAGTGGGTTGGGGGCCCTGGAAAGGCCTCCAGGGCCCTCAGCAGTCTCCTTCTCCTCTGGAACATCTGGAGGACCTTGACTATCAGTACTGTCAGACAGAAGAGAGAAGTGAGATGGAAGAGACGCAGAAGATCCACAGAGAACTCCATGACAGCCGTCTACTGGGATCAGATATAAATAATACGTCACATCTGGATAGAAATCACAGCAATGCCCCCTGGCGATCGCACTCTGCAATTACAGAGACTTTCCAATGGTGGAAACGCCCAGCCCTGGCACGTACCATCCCACCAATCAGATCTCAGGGATTCGGAGACCTGAGAGTTCCAGTAGCATGGATGGGGAGCAGAGGACCAGCAATGGGGGGCTGTAACTCTACTCCATTGTCTGGCAGGTGATTGGTGTTCAGAGGTGACACAGAACTCTCAATCTACCTTCAGGATGGTATGGATGGAATTTTCCTGCCAGTCCCCACTGTTCTCCCGGAGAGTCCTCGGTTATAAAGGCTTTCTACCCGTCACATGATCACATGCCATGGCTGAGATCTTACTGACACTGACCGCAGCACACCCATCATCTGACTACAGCACACCCATCACATGACCACAGCACACCCATCCGCTGACCACAGCACACCCATCACCTGACCTCAGCACAGCAAGGATCAGGTGTGGGATCCGAGGTCACAGGATTGGGGTCAGAAGAAGAGGGATCCGAGGTCACAGGATCGGGGTCAAGAGAAGAAGCAGGATCAGAGGTTACAGGATTGGGGTCAGGAGAAGGATCAGAGGTCACAGGATTAGGGTCAGGAGAAGCGGGATCATAGGTCACAGGATTGGGGTCAGGAGAAGCGGGATCAGAGGTCACAGGATTGGGGTCAGGAGAAGAAGCGGGATCAGAGGTCACAGGATTGGGGTCAGGAGAAGGAGTGGAATCAGAGGCCACAGGATTGGGGTCAGGAGAAGGAGCGGGATCAGAGGTCACAGGATTGGGATCAGGATAAGAAGCGGGATCAGAGGCCACAGGGTCAGGAGCGGGATCAGAGGCCACAGGATTGGGGTCAGTCGAAGAAGCGGGATCAGAGACCACAGGGTCAGGAGCGGGATCAGAGGCCACAGGATTGGGGTCAGGAGAAGGAGCGGGATCAGAGACCACAGGATTGGGGTCAGTAGAAGGAGCGGGATCAGAGGCCACAGGATTGGGGTCAGTAGAAGGAGCGGGATCAGAGGCCACAGGATTGGGGTCAGGAGAAGGAGTGGGATCAGAGGCCACAGGATTGGGGTCAGTCGAAGAAGCGGGATCAGAGACCACAGGGTCAGGAGCGGGATCAGAGGCCACAGGATTGGGGTCAGGAGAAGGAGCGGGATCAGAGGCCACAGGATTGGGGTCAGGAGAAGGAGCGGGATCAGAGACCACAGGATTGGGGTCAGTAGAAGGAGCGGGATTAGAGGCCACAGGATTGGGGTCAGGAGAAGGAGCGGGATCAGAGGCCACAGGATTGGGGTCAGGAGAAGGAGCGGGATCAGAGGCCACAGGATTGGGGTCCGGAGAAGGAGCGGGATCAGAGGCCACAGGATTGGGGTCAGGAGAAGGAGTGGGATCAGAGACCACAGGATTGGGGTCAGGAGAAGGAGCGGGATTAGAGGCCACAGGATTGGGGTCAGGAGAAGGAGTGGGATCAGAGACCACAGGATTGGGGTCAGGAGAAGGAGCGGGATCAGAGGCCACAGGATTGGGGTCAGGAGAAGAAACAAGGTCAAGAGCAGGATCAAAGGTCACAGGGTCAGAGCACATGGATACTCAGGGACAACACTGAGCACTGGGAAATACTAGGAAAGTACCCTCCCAGCAGCCGGCATTCAGTGGGGACTAATTACAGTAATTACTGGGATGATGACACCCCGTGGTGGACACTGGGACTACACCTTTTAGGTCTGAGGACCACAATGCCACCAGCAGATGACTGACACAGATAGATACAGTGGTGTGAAAAAGTGTTTGCCCCCTTCCTCATTTCCTGTTCCTTTGCATGTTTGTCACACTTAAGTGTTTCGGAACATCAAAACCAATTTAAACAATAGTCAAGGACAACACAAGTAAACACAAAATGCAATTTGTAAATGAAGGTGTTTATTATTAAAGGTGAAAAAAAATCCAAACCATCATGGCCCTGTGTGAAAAAGTGATTGCCCCCCTTGTTAAAACATACTATAACTGTGGTTGTCCACACCTGAGTTCAATTTCTCTAGCCACACCCAGGCCTGATTATTGACACACCTGTTCACAATCAAGGCATCACTTAAATAGGAGCTGCTTGACCCAGTAAGGTCCACCAGAAGATCCTTAAAAGCTACACATCATGCCGAGACCCAAAGAAATTCAGGAACAATTGAGAAAGAAAGTAATTGAGATCTATCAGTCTGGAAAGGGTTATAAAGCCATTTCCAAAGCTTTGGGAATCCAGCAAACCACAGTGAGAGCCATTATCCACAAATGGCGAAGACATGGAACAGTGGTGAACCTTCCCAGGAGTGGCCGGCCGCCCAAAATTACCCCAAGAGCGCAGCGACGACTCATCCAAGAGGTCACAAAAGACCCCACAACAACGTCCAAGGAACTGCAGGCCTCACTTGCCTCAGTTAAGGTCAGAGTTCATGCCTTCACCATCAGGAAAAGACTGGGCAAAAATGGCCTGCATGGCAGAGTTCCAAGGAGAAAACCACTGCTGAGCAAAAAGAACATCAAAGCTCGTCTCAATTTCTCCACAACACATCTTGATGATCCCCAAGACTTTTGGGACAACATTCTGTGGACCGATGAGACAAAAGTGGAACTCTTTGGAAGGTGTGTGTCCAAGTATATCTGGCGTAGAAGGAACACTGCATTTCAGAAAAAGAACATTATACCAACAGTAAAATATGGTGGTGGTAGTGTGATAGTCTGGGGCTGTTTTGCTGCTTCAGGACCTGGAAGACTTGCCGTGATAAAAGGAACTATGAATTCTGCTGTCTACCAAGAGATCCTGAAGGAGAATGTCCGACCATCTGTTCGTGTACTCAAGCTGAAACGAACTTGGGTTCTGCAGCAGGACAATGATCCTAAACACACCAGCAAGTCCACCACCGAATGGCTGAAGAAAAACAAAATGAAGACTTTGGAGTGGCCTAGCCAAAGTCCTGACCTGAATCCTATTGAGATGTTGTGGTATGACCTTAAAAAGGCCGTTCATGCTCGAAAACCCTCTAATGTAACTGAATTAGGACAATTCTGCAAAGATGAGTGGGCCAAAATTCCTCCAGGACACTGTAAAAGCCTCATTGCACGTTATCGCAAACGCTTGGTTGCAGTTGTTGCTGCTAAGGGTGGCCCAACCAGTTATTAGGTTTAGGGGGCAATCACTTTTTTTCACACAGGGCCATGATGGTTTGGATTTTTTTCACCTTTAATAATAAACACCTTCATTTACAAATTGCATTTTGTGTTTACTTGTGTTGTCCTTGACTATTGTTTAAATTGGTTTGATGTTCCGAAACACTTAAGTGTGACAAACATGCAAAGGAACAGGAAATGAGGAAGGGGGCAAACACTTTTTCACACCACTGTAGATAGATAGTTACATACGGTAGTAGGTGAGGTTGAAAAAAGACACAAGTCCAACCTCTGTGTGTGATTATATGTCAGTATTACATTGTATATCCCTGTATGTTGTGGTCGTTCAGGTGCTTATCTAATAGTTTTTTTTAAACTAATCGATGCCCCCCGCTGAGACCACCACCTGTGGAAGGGAATTCCACATCCTTGCCGCTCTTACAGTAAAGAACCCTCTACGTAGTTTAAGGTTAAACCTCTTTTCTTCTAATTTTAATGAGTGGTCACGTTTCTTGTTAAACTCCCTCCCGCAAAAAAGTTTTCTCCCTATTGTGGGGTCACCAGTCCGGTATGTATATATTGTGGGGTCAACAGTCCGGTATTTATATATTGTGGGGTCACCAGTCCGGTATTTATAAATTGAAATCATATCCCCTCTCAAGCGTCTCTTCTCCAGAGAGAATAAGTTCAGTGCTCACAACCTTTCCTCATAACTAATATCCTCCAGACCCTTTATTAGCTTTGTTGCCCTTCTTTGTACTCTCTCCATTTCCAGTACATCCTTCCTGAGGACTGGTGGCCAGAACTGGACAGCATACTCCAGGTGCGGCCAGACCAGAGTCTTGTAGAGCGGGAGAATTATCTTTTTATCTCTGATCCCTTTTTTAATAAAATGTAGAAAAAAGGTAGCACCGCGCTAGAACTAAGAAAATTAATAAGTATATGTCATACAAATAAAGTGAACAATAAAAAATAAAAGTGAATGGAATAAAGCAGCAGCTGAAAAAATGTGAGATATACACATTACCAAAACAATAATAAACAAAAAGCCGCGCTATGTAAATGGATGTGACTTAAATCCACGTGAGTGGTAAAAACAGTTGACTGTACCAAAATATCATAAAACACAAAAAATAATATTTGTGCAACTATGCAACTATGCGTGCCACATAAATGGTTAAACCATATTAGTGCAATAAACCATAAAGTCCTTAGGTAAAAAAAGTCCAAAATAATAATAATAATAACACCAGTGAGTGTCCAAAAAGATGAGGATAATATGACAGTGTGATGTCCAACTAGTGCCACAAAACTTGGAATGAATATCACCAATGCGTGTGATCCACCACCACTCTACCATTAAGCTTACCAGAGGCAAGCTTTAACCAAGCCTGTATGAAGATGGTACTGGATGTACCCTGGACCGTAGAGCCTCACCACAGGATCCGGACTTCACCAGGTATGGACCGCCTCGAGATGCAAACTTGGGGCAAAATTTTCCTATCGGGCCAGATCTGTGTACAGGACTCCTCCAGGGATGCAGACCAAACAACCCACCAGCATCTTATCCTTCAGGGTCACCGACCTTCTGACACGTCCATTAAGCAGTCAAGCAGCCGTCACTTCTTCCCCGCGTGTCGCCCCAGATTGAAGTACCCCTGCAGGGGTAAACAGCTTTTTCAGATATCTTTATCTCGTCCCGTTTCTGGAAGGTATCCTGGCCAGTTATTCCCTCCGATGGATTCACCCAGGTTCCTTGGGAGATGTTTGAAGAGCCTCAAAGAATGAGGAATAATAGCATCCAGCGTGCCCCACCGAGTGTGGGGGTAAAACTCCCAAAAAAAAAAAAAAAGGAAAGAGGAAGATCCTTGTGTGATATCAGGCGGCAAAAATTTTTTTTTTTATTATTTTAAAATAGTTAAAAACAAATAAGTGAAAGTTAAAAATATAAGGCCAGGGTATCTCGCAGGATACACCTGGTCCGCCACACACAGTAGACAAGATAGAGGGAATAGGGTCGGTATACGGCTTGCGCTCCAGCTGCGTACCAGACCTCTCGTTCCCACACCGGAAGTGACGTCAGCACGCCTTACTAGTTTCGTCGTCAGACGTTTTCAAAGTCGCCTTTGAAAACGTCTGACGACGAAACTAGTAAGGCGTGCTGACGTCACTTCCGGTGTGGGAACGAGAGGTCTGGTACGCAGCTGGAGCGCAAGCCGTATACCGACCCTATTCCCTCTATCTTGTCTACTGTGTGTGGCGGACCAGGTGTATCCTGCGAGATACCCTGGCCTTATATTTTTAACTTTCACTTATTTGTTTTTAACTATTTTAAAATAATAAAAAAAAAAATTTTGCCGCCTGATATCACACAAGGATCTTCCTCTTTCCTTTTTTTTTTTTTTTGGGAGTTTTTACCCCCACACTCGGTGGGGCACGCTGGATGCTATTATTCCTCATTCTTTGAGGCTCTTCAAACATCTCCCAAGGAACCTGGGTGAATCCATCGGAGGGAATAACTGGCCAGGATACCTTCCAGAAACGGGACGAGATAAAGATATCTGAAAAAGCTGTTTACCCCTGCAGGGGTACTTCAATCTGGGGCGACACGCGGGGAAGAAGTGACGGCTGCTTGACTGCTTAATGGACGTGTCAGAAGGTCGGTGACCCTGAAGGATAAGATGCTGGTGGGTTGTTTGGTCTGCATCCCTGGAGGAGTCCTGTACACAGATCTGGCCCGATAGGAAAATTTTGCCCCAAGTTTGCATCTCGAGGCGGTCCATACCTGGTGAAGTCCGGATCCTGTGGTGAGGCTCTACGGTCCAGGGTACATCCAGTACCATCTTCATACAGGCTTGGTTAAAGCTTGCCTCTGGTAAGCTTAATGGTAGAGTGGTGGTGGATCACACGCATTGGTGATATTCATTCCAAGTTTTGTGGCACTAGTTGGACATCACACTGTCATATTATCCTCATCTTTTTGGACACTCACTGGTGTTATTATTATTATTATTTTGGACTTTTTTTACCTAAGGACTTTATGGTTTATTGCACTAATATGGTTTAACCATTTATGTGGCACGCATAGTTGCACAAATATTATTTTTGTGTTTTATGATATTTTGGTACAGTCAACTGTATGTTTTTACCACTCACGTGGATTTAAGTCACATCCATTTACATAGCGCGGCTTTTTGTTTATTAATATCCCTTTTTTAATGCCAATATTCTGTTTGCTTTGTTAGCAGCAGCTTGGCATTGTATGCCATTACTGAGCCTAACATCTACTAGGACCCCCAGGTCCTTTTCCATCCTAGATTCCCACCACTTAGATAGATAGGTAGAATATGGATCAGATGTCACAGGACTAGGGCCAGGGTCAGGAGTGGAAACAGATGTCACAGGAGCAGGACCAGAAGGGTCAGAAGCGAGATCCGAGGTCAAAAGAAACAGGATCAGGACCAGAATCGGGATCAGGTTCAGGAGCAGGATCAGGAGAAGGATCTGGATCAGAGGTCACAAGACCAGGGCGGGGATCAGGATTAGGAGTGGGATCAGAGGTCGAAGGAACAGGATCAGGGTCTGGAGCGGGATTGGGGTCATGAGCTGGATCAGAGGTCACAGGATCAGGGTCAGAAGCATCAGGGTCTGGATCAAGAGAAGGAGCGGGATCAGAGGTCACAGGACCAGGAGTGGGATCAGAGGTCACAGGACAAGGGCCAGCATCAGGAGTGGGATCAAAGGGTCACAGGAGCGGGATCAGGAGAGGGGTCAGGAGTGAGATCAGGTCACAGGAACATGATCAGGAGCAGGTTCAGAGAGAAGGCAGGGGGATCAGACGTCAGGAGCGAAATCAGAGATCACAGGACTAGGGTCAGGAGAAGGCAGGGGGATCAGAGGTCACAGGATCAGGACCAGGGCTGAGATCAGGGTCAGGAGCAGGGTCATGAGTGGGATTAGGGGTCACAAGACTAGGGTCAAGAGAAGCTTTAGGGTCTGAATCAAGAGGAGAAGGATTAGAGCTCACAGAAGCAGGTCCAGACCGAGATCAGGGTCCTGGTCAGCAGTGGGATCAGGACTCTGGATCAGTGTTAAGATCGGGATCAGAGGTCACAGAAGCAGGGACAGAAAAGGGATCAGGGTCAGGAGTGGGATCAGAGGTCACAGGACCAGGGACGGGATTAGGAGTGGGATCAGAGGTCACAGGAGCAGGATCAGGAGAAGGGTCAGGAGTGGGATCAGAGGTCACAGGAGCGGGATCAGGAGAAGGGTCAGGAGTGAGAGCAGGTCACAGAAACGTGATCAGGAGCGGAATCAGAGAGAAGGCAGGGGGATCAGACGTCAGGAGCAGAATCAGAGATCACAGGACTAGGGTCAGGAGAAGGCAGGGGGATCAGAGGTCACAGGATCAGGACCAGGGCTGAGATCAGGGTCAGGAGCAGGATCAGGAGAAGGGTCAGGAGTTGGGTCATGAGTGGGATCAGGGGTCACAAGACTAGGGTCAAGAGAAGCTTTAGGGTCTGAATCAAGAGGAGAAGGATTAGAGGTCACAGGAGCAGGTCCAGACCGAGATCAGGGTCGTGTTCAGCAGTGGGATCAGGATCAGGACTCTGGATCAGTTTTAAGAGCGGGATCAGAGGTCACAGAAGCAGGGACAGAAAAGGGATCAGGAGTGGGATCAGAGGTCACAGGACCAGGGCTGGGATCAGGAGTGGAATCACAGGTCACAGGAGCGGGATCAGGAGAAGGGTCAGGAGGGAGATCAGGTCACAGGAACGTGATCAGGAGCGGGATCAGATAGAAGGCAGGGGGATCAGACGTCCGGATCGGAATCAGAGATCACAGGACTAGGGTCAGGAGAAGGCAGGGGGGATCAGAGGTCACAGGATCAGGACCAGGGCTGAGATCAGGGTCAGGAGCAGGATCAGGAGAAGGGTCAGGAGTTGGGTCATGAGTGGGATCAGGGGTCACAAGACTAGGGTCAAGAGAAGCTTTAGGGTCTGAATCAAGAGGAGAAGGATTAGAGCTCACAGAAGCAGGTCCAGACCAAGATCAGGGTCGTGGTCAGCAGTGGGATCAGGATCAGGACTCAGTGTTAAGAGCGGGATCAGTGGTCACAGAAGCAGGGACAGAAAAGGGATCAGGAGTGGGATCAGAGGTCACAGGACCAGGGCCGGGTTCAGGAGTGGGATCAGAGGTCACAGGAGTGGGATCAGGGATCACAAGACTAGGGTCAAGAGAAGCTTTAGGGTCTGAATCAAGAGAAGGATTAGAGGTCACAGGAGCAGGTCCAGACCGAGATCAGGGTCGTGGTCAGCAGTGGGATCAGGATTTGGACTCTGGATCAGTGTTAGGAGCAGGGTTCAGAGGTCACAGAAGCAGGGACAGAAAAGGGGATCAGGGTCAGGAGTGGGATCAGAGGTCACAGGACCAGGGCCGGGATTAGAAGTGGGATCAGAGGTCACAGGAGCCGGATCAGAAGGGTCAGGAGTGGGATCAAGGGTCACAAGACTAGAGTCAAGAGAAGCTTTAGGGTCTGGATCAAGAGGAGCAGGATTAGAGGTCACAGGAGCAGGTCCAGGGCCGAGATCAGGGTCATGGTCAGCAGTGAGATCAGGGTCAGGACTCGGGATCAGTGTTAGGCACGGGATCAGGGGGTCGCAGAATCAGGAGCTGGATGAGAAGAGCAGGGATCAGAGGTCACAGGGAGAGCACTGGGCAGTGTGGAATACTAGTGAAGGGATAAATACCCTCCCAGTAGCCAGAGTCCTGTCGAATTCTGTCCCCCGTCAGATAGTGTCCGCCCTGTACTGCGCTTCCACAGTACGGAGGACAAGGAGACGCTGAAAGTCTCTGAAGACGAACGGCTCCTGCGCACTGAGTCCAGGTTCAAGCCCCACCATCCAAGTGGACATAGAGTTAGAATAAAAATTTGCCGAACGATGCGAGGCCGTGCCCACGAGGGGCCCCGTTACTAAGCGCTGTTTTACATCATCTACCGCATGTCCACTTGCATGGTGGGGCTTGAACCTGGACTCAGGGCAGAAGGTACTATCCAGTGCGCAGGCGCCGTTCATCTTCTGAGACTTTCGGTGTCTCCTTTGTCCTCCTGCGCAGTACGGGGCGGACACTATCCGATGGGGGGACAGTTCTCGGCAGAACACCGGTGTCCTGCCGAGAAAGGTCCCCCCCGGCGGATAGTGTCCCCCCTTTACTGCGCAGGCGCAGCGCTTGCGCAGTACAAACCAGAACGGAGCCGTCGGAAATAGCCGAAGCTGAACACAGTGAGTGAGCTCTACACAGCACCTGCGTTCCAACGCTGTTTAGGGCCGCCCGCCGCGCTTCGGGCACGGCTCCGCCCGCCGCGCTTCGGGCACGGCCTCGCCCCGCTCGGCATCTTTTTATTCAAGCTCTATGTCCACTTGGATGGTGGGGTTTGAACCTGGACTCCGTGTAGAGCTCACTATCGGCTGTTTTTGGCGGCTCCGCTGTGCTTCGTACAGCGTATGCGCCTGCGCGGTACAGGGGGGACCTTTTTCGGCAGAACACCGGCATTCGGTGGGAATGTCACTCCTGGGAATGTCACTCCTGGTGGCGGACACTGGGATTACACCTTTCAGGTCTGAGGACATTTAATGAGCCCAGGTCGGAGGTCCTGACTCCTGACACGGAGGGACACTGATTATTATGGAACTCATAGACAGGGGCGGCATTATAGAAAGCCGGTCACCGCACAGACACGTCACAGCACTGCCCGGTGCACTGTGGAGGGGGAGGGGACGGTGGAGGATCTCCTGCAGTTCTCGAATCTTTCGGTCTCCTCAGAAGGACTATGTGGGCGGAGCTACACATTTGCTCTTCCGGTATAGCGATGGGCGGAGTCATTGATTAGGTCTCTCCTGACTGGTCCGGAGGTAAGAGGGCGGAGATTCAGGAGATGGAAAGTTTGCAGGAGGGCGGAGACACTGAAGACGGATGTAAAAGCCTGGAAGGGGCGGCAACAGCAGGCGGAAGTTTGGGGGCGGGGAAAGATGAGTGACGTCCGAACATCCAATAGGGCGAGGGGCGGGGAAAAGAAGGAGGGAGGGCGTCCAATAGGGTAGCGGGAGGGCTTGGTGGGGGCGGGCACAGATGAGTGACAGCCGGGGATCCGGTAGGCGGAATGCGATGGGCTCCGGTGCGCTGTCCGCCGGGCCCCCTCCCCCTTCCACCCCCCACAAGAAGATGAAGAAGAGGAAGGAGCTCAACGCGCTGATCGGTCTGTCCGGAGACGGCAAGAAGAAGGGGGGAGGGGGACACCACCCACTACTGCGCGCCCCCGACTCCGAGAGCGACACCGACACCGAGGACTACGGGAGCGTCACCGAGAGACCGGGCCGCTGCGGGAGGTCAGTGACCGCCCCTCCCCCTTCGCAATTACCCCTCCCCCTTCGCAATTACCCCTCCCCCTTCGCAATTACCCCTCCCCCTTCGCAATTACCCCTCCCCCTTCGCAATTACCCCTCCCCCTTCGTAACTACCCCTCCCCCTTCATTACTACCCCTCCCCTTCGTAACTACTACTTCCCCTTTGCAATTACCCCTCCCCCTTTGCAACTACCCCTCCCCCTTTGCAACTACCCCTCCCCCCCTTTGTAACTACCCCTCCCCCCTTTGTAACTACCCCTCCCCCCTTTGTAACTACCCCTCCCCCCTTTGTAACTACCCCTCCCCCTTTGTAACTACCCCTCCCCCCTTTGTAACTACCCCTCCCCCTTTGTAACTACCCCTCCCCCTTTGTAACTACCCCTCCCCCTTTGTAACTACCCCTCCCCCACTACCCCTCCCCCTTCGTAACTACCCCTCCCCCTTTGTAACTACCCCCCTCCCCCTTCGCAACCCCCCCCCCCCCCCCCCCTCCATTACTACTTTTCTCCCTTCATATTATCCCCCACTACTACCCCTCCCACATACCTGTTACACTCCCCTGTACAGTGAGGGAAAAAGTATTTGATCCCCGGCTGATTTTGTACGTTTGCCCGTCTATAATTTTATTGATCGGACTCTCCGACGGGAAATGTTGGATGGGAGCGCGTTGGCGGTAAGTCCCGCCGTCTGTCCGCGCTCCATAGAACCTTTCTTGTTGGACTTTCGCCAACAAATGTCTGTTGTTGCATTTTCCGCTCGCGTGTACACAAGTCCGACGCACAAAAGTCCAAAGTACAAACGCGCGCACATGATCGGAATCGAGGACGAGCCGGAAACGATCGGTCTTGTAAAACCAGCTTCAGTAATGGAGATATCGCCCAGGTCTTCTACGTTCATCATTGTTGGCCGACATTCGTGTGACCCGCGTGTGTGCGAGAAAACATGGAGCCGACAACCTTCCAACCAAAATCCACGGCTTTGTTGTCGGAAAGGCCGATCGCGTGTGCGAGGCGGAACAACAAAAATATCCAGAAGAACACATTTCAAAAAAAGTTTTATAAATTGGGGATTGAGGTTGAAAAAAGACACAAATTTAAAAATAAATAAATAATAAAAAAAATAATATCGTACAATCCCATAAACCCCAGCAGCGCATGCTCCAATTTGCTACAGAGGCAATCGGATTTTCCCCGGATCAACTTTACCTATAAATGTCACCCCGTTATATTATGTACATTATGGAAAGTATCCAGGCCTTTCTTAAAGCAATCTACTGAGCTGGATCCACCTCTGCAGGGAGTCTATTCCACATTTTCACAGCTCTTACTGTGAAGAAACCTTTCCTTATTTGGAGATGAAATCTCTTTTCCTCCAGACGTAAGGAGCGCCCCCTTGTCCTCACTGTTGACCGTAAAGTGAATAACTCAACACCAAGTTCACTATATGGACCCCTTATATATTTATACATGGTGATCATATCCCCCCTTAATCTCCTCTTATCAAGAGAGAATAAATTCAGTTCCTCTAATCTCTCCTCATAGCTGAGCTCCTCCATGCCTCTTATCAGTTTGGTTGCCCTTCTCTGCACTTTCTCCAGTTCCCTGATATCCTTTCTGAGAACTGGAGCCCAAAACTGAACTGCATATTCCAGATGAGGTCTTACTAATGATTTGTACAGATGATATCTCTCTCTATGGAGTCCATCCCTCTCCTAATACAAGAAAGGACTTTGCTGGCTTTGGGATCCGCAGCTTGGCATTGCATGTTATTATTGAGCTTATGATCTACCAAAACCCCCCCAGATCCTTCTCCACCATGGATTCCCTCCAGATCCTTCTCCACTATGGATCCCCCAGATCCTCCTCCACTATGGATCCCCCAGATCCTCCTCCACCATGGATCCCCCCAGATCCTCCTCCACTATGGATCCCCCCCAGATCCTTCTCCACTATGGATCCCCCCGGATCCTCCTCCACTACGGATCCCCCCAGATCCTCCTCCACTACGGATCCCCCCAGATCCTTCTCCACTACGGATCCCCCCCAGATCCTTCTCCACTGCGGATCCCCCCCAGATCCTTCTCCACCATGGATCCCCCCCAGATCCTTCTCCACCACGGATCCCCCCCAGATCCTTCTCCACTACGGATCCCCCCAGATCCTTCTCCACTACGGATCCCCCAGATCCTTCTCCACTACGGATCCCCCAGATCCTTCTCCACCATGGATCCCCCCAGATCCTTCTCCACCACTACGGATCCCCCCCCAGATCCTTCTCCACTACGGATCCCCCCAGATCCTTCTCCACTACGGATCCCCCCCAGATCCTTCTCCACCACGGATTCCCCCCCAGATCCTTCTCCACCACGGATCCCCCCCAGATCCTTCTCCACTACGGATCCCCCAGATCCTTCTCCACTACGGATCCCCCCAGATCCTTCTCCACTACGGATCCCCCCAGATCCTTCTCCACTACGGATCCCCCCAGATCCTCCTCCACTACGGATCCCCCCAGATCCTCCTCCACTACGGATCCCCCCAGATCCTCCTCCACTACGGATCCCCCCAGATCCTCCTCCACTATGGATCCCCCCAGATCCTCCTCCACTATGGATCCCCCCAGATCCTTCTCCACTATGGATCCCCCCAGATCCTTCTCCACTATGGATCCCCCCAGATCCTTCTCCACTATGGATCCCCCAGATCCTTCTCCACTACGGATCCCCCCAGATCCTTCTCCACCACGGATCCCCCCAGATCCTTCTCCACCACGGATCCCCCCAGATCCTTCTCCACCACTACGGATCCCCCCCAGATCCTCCACCACTACGGATCCCCCCAGATCCTTCTCCACTACGGATCCCCCCCAGATCCTTCTCCACTACGGATCCCCCCAGATCCTTCTCCACTACGGATCCCCCCCAGATCCTTCTCCACTACGGATCCCCCCAGATCCTTCTCCACTACGGATCCCCCCAGATCCTTCTCCACTACGGATCCCCCCAGATCCTTCTCCACTACGGATCCCCCCAGATCCTTCTCCACTACGGATCCCCCCAGATCCTTCTCCACTACGGATCCCCCCAGATCCTCCTCCACTACGGATCCCCCCAGATCCTCCTCCACTATGGATCCCCCCAGATCCTCCTCCACTATGGATCCCCCCAGATCCTCCTCCACTATGGATCCCCCAGATCCTTCTCCACTATGGATCCCCCCAGATCCTTCTCCACTATGGATCCCCCCAGATCCTTCTCCACCACGGATCCCCCCAGATCCTTCTCCACCACGGATCCCCCCAGATCCTTCTCCACTACGGATCCCCCCAGATCCTTCTCCACCACGGATCCCCCCAGATCCTTCTCCACCACGGATCCCCCCAGATCCTTCTCCACCACTACGGATCCCCCCCAGATCCTCCACCACTACGGATCCCCCCCAGATCCTTCTCCACTACGGATCCCCCCCAGATCCTTCTCCACTACGGATCCCCCCAGATCCTTCTCCACTACGGATCCCCCCCAGATCCTTCTCCACTACGGATCCCCCCAGATCCTTCTCCACTACGGATCCCCCCAGATCCTTCTCCACTACGGATCCCCCCAGATCCTTCTCCACTACGGATCCCCCCAGATCCTTCTCCACTACGGATCCCCCCAGATCCTCCTCCACTATGGATCCCCCAGATCCTCCTCCACTATGGATCCCCCCAGATCCTCCTCCACTATGGATCCCCCCAGATCCTTCTCCACTATGGATCCCCCCAGATCCTTCTCCACTATGGATCCCCCCAGATCCTTCTCCACTACGGATCCCCCCAGATCCTTCTCCACCACGGATCCCCCCAGATCCTTCTCCACCACGGATCCCCCCAGATCCTTCTCCACCACTACGGATCCCCCCCAGATCCTCCACCACTACGGATCCCCCCCAGATCCTTCTCCACTACGGATCCCCCCCAGATCCTTCTCCACTACGGATCCCCCCAAATCCTTCTCCACTACGGATCCCCCCCAGATCCTTCTCCACTATGGATCCCCCCCAGATCCTTCTCCACCACTACGGATCCCCCCCAGATCCTTCTCCACTACGGATCCCCCCAGATCCTTCTCCACTACACAGGAGCGTTGAAGGGCGTAGAGGGGTGTACAGGAGTGTTGAGGAGCGTAGAGGGGTATACAGGAGTGTTGAGCGTAGAGGGGTGTACAAAAAGCGTAGAGGGGTATACAGGAGTGTCAAGGAGGGGTATACAGGAGCGTAGAGGGGTATAGAGGCAGAAATATTCCTCACTTGCATGTTGCGGAGAGGAGCGCTTTAGCATTAAACGCTAAATGCATCTAAACGCACATTGACACTCGGAGCTTTTATACACATTCCTGCGTTCCATGTGATTTCAGAATTCTCACCAATACAAGGAATAAACGCCATTCGTGGGAACGCTCATGCAGATACTTGGTTTTTACCACATTTTTGCTGATGAACTTCTGTAGCCTTCCAGCATCCGCTCCTCGCTTCTGGGATAAAAATTTTACATCAATATAAGCTGATCATTGTGAGCCCTCTTTCAGTGGGAAATGGTTTGTCCCATTGTGAGCCCGCCCCCCCATCAGTGGGAAATGGTTTGTCCCACTGTGAGCCGCCCCCCCTGTCATTGGGAAATGTTTTTTCCCACTGTGAGCCCCCCCCATCAGTGGGAAATGGTTTGTCCCACTGTGACCCCCCCCCCCCCCCCCCCCGTCAGTGGGAAGTGGTTTGTCCCACTGTGAGCCCCCTCCCCGTCAGTGGGAAATGGTTTGTCCCACTGTTAACCCCCCTACCCCGTCAGTGAGGATAGGCGGCTGTGACCCCCGGAGGTGACACCGCCCGAGGAATGACGGCGGTGACCCCGGTACACAGTACGTGACACTTCCGGGGTCATTAGGGGAGGATTGGGAGAGCCCGGGAACCACCATGGGCACAGGGGGGAGGGGACACTTCCAGAGTCCTATAGAAGTGATTGGCTGGCTGTAGTTCCACCCAAATCATTTTCTGGCCGCTTAGGAATCCTATTATTCTCTATGGAGCCAATCATCCGGCACGGCGCGGTTCTGGAGAAGGTTCCAGTACTTGATTCCATTGTGACCCCCATGACTCCTCCTTCCCTTACTCCCCCCCCCCTCATAATACTACCTCTTTAGTATCTTTCTGATGCCCCTCCCCCAGCATTCTTTATGTAAGAACTGCCCCCCTCCTCCTGACAATGATCTTCCTCCATTGGGTATAGGAAAATGCTGTGAGTGTACTGATTGGTTTATGTCTCCATTAGGGGCGGAGTTCTGCAGTGCTGTAAGGTTTGCTCCCCGGTGTGTGCGTTCATCTTCCTCGCCGCCTGCGTCATGGCGTCCATCGGCCTCGTCTGGATGCAGATTGCCCTGAAGGAGAACCTGGACCTGCTGAGAGAACAAATGAGAGCCGGTGAGTGCTCCGGGGTCCTGTGTGCCGGGGAGGGGGTAGCGCTTATGGAGTCCTGTGTGCAGTGGGGGTGGCGCTCCGGGGTCCTGTGTGCCGGGGAGGGGGTAGCTCTTATGGAGTCCTGTGTGCAGTGGGGGGTGGCGCTTCGGGTCCTGTGTGCCGGGGAGGGGGTAGCTCTTATGGAGTCCTGTGTGCAGTGGGGGGTGGCGCTCCAGGGTCCTGTGTGCCGGGGAGGGGGTAGCTCTTATGGAGTCCTGTGTGCAGTGGGGGGTGGCGCTCCGGGTCCTGTGTGCCGGGGAGGGGGTAGCGCTTATGGAGTCCTGTGTGCAGTGGGGGACACAACCTTCCAACAAAAATCCACGGCTTTGTTGTCGGAAAGGCCGATCGCATGTGCGAGGCGTAAGGGTGAGAGAGATGGCGTGTGCGAGGCGTGAGAGAGATGGCGTGTGCGAGGAGAGAGAGAGATGGCGTGTGCGAGGAGAGAGAGAGATGGCGTGTGAGAGAGATGGCGTGTGCGAGGAGAGAGAGAGATGGCGTGTGCGAGGAGAGAGAGAGATGGCGTGTGCGAGGAGTGAGAGAGATGGCGCGTGCGAGGAGTGAGAGAGATGGCGCGTGCGAGGAGTGAGAGAGATGGCGCGTGCGAGCAGTGAGAGAGATGGCGCGTGCGAGCAGTGAGAGAGATGGCGCGTGCGAGCAGTGAGAGAGATGGCGCGTGCGAGGCGTGAGAGAGATGGCGCGTGCGAGGAGTGAGAGAGATGGCGCGCACGCGCCGTGAGAGAGATGGCGCGTGCGAGCAGTGAGAGAGATGGCGCGTGCGAGGAGTGAGAGAGATGGCGCGTGCGAGGCGTGAGAGAGATGGCGCGTGCGAGGCGTGAGAGAGATGGCGCGTGCGAGGCGTGAGAGAGATGGCGCGTGCGAGGCGAGAGAGAGATGGCGCGTGCGAGGAGAGAGAGAGATGGCGCGTGCGAGGAGAGAGAGAGATGGCGCGTGCGAGGAGTGAGAGAGATGGCGCGTGCGAGGTGAGAGAGAGAGATGGCGCGTGCGAGGAGTGAGAGAGATGGCGTGTGCGAGGAGTGAGAGAGCTGGCGTGTGCGAGGCGTAAGGGTGAGAGAGATGGCGTGTGCGAGGCGTGAGAGAGATGGCGTGTGCGAGGAGAGAGAGAGATGGCGTGTGAGAGAGATGGCGTGTGCGAGGAGAGAGAGAGATGGCGTGTGCGAGGAGAGAGAGAGATGGCGTGTGCGAGGAGTGAGAGAGATGGCGTGTGCGAGGAGTGAGAGAGATGGCGCGTGCGAGCAGTGAGAGAGATGGCGCGTGCGAGCAGTGAGAGAGATGGCGCGTGCGAGCAGTGAGAGAGATGGCGCGTGCGAGCAGTGAGAGAGATGGCGCGTGCGAGCAGTGAGAGAGATGGCGCGTGCGAGCAGTGAGAGAGATGGCGCGTGCGAGGCGTGAGAGAGATGGCGCGTGCGAGGAGTGAGAGAGATGGCGCGCACGCGCCGTGAGAGAGATGGCGCGTGCGAGCAGTGAGAGAGATGGCGCGTGCGAGGCGTGAGAGAGATGGCGCGTGCGAGGCGTGAGAGAGATGGCGCGTGCGAGGCGTGAGAGAGATGGCGCGTGCGAGGCGAGAGAGAGATGGCGCGTGCGAGGCGAGAGAGAGATGGCGCGTGCGAGGAGAGAGAGAGATGGCGCGTGCGAGGAGTGAGAGAGATGGCGCGTGCGAGGAGAGAGAGAGAGATGGCGCGTGCGAGGAGAGAGAGAGATGGCGCGTGCGAGGAGAGAGAGAGATGGCGCGTGCGAGGAGAGAGAGAGATGGCGCGTGCGAGGAGTGAGAGAGATGGCGCGTGCGAGGCGTGAGAGAGATGGCGCGTGCGAGGAGTGAGAGAGATGGCGCGTGCGAGGAGTGAGAGAGATGACGCGTGCGAGGAGTGAGAGAGATGACGCGTGCGAGGAGTGAGAGAGATGGCGCGTGCGAGGAGTGAGATGGCGCGTGCGAGGAGAGAGATGGCGCGTGCGAGGAGTGAGAGAGATGGCGCGTGCGAGGAGTGAGAGAGATGGCGCGTGCGAGGAGAGAGAGAGATGGCGCGTGCGAGCAGTGAGAGAGATGGCGCGTGCGAGCAGTGAGAGAGATGGCGCGTGCGAGGAGTGAGAGAGATGGCGCGTGCGAGGAGTGAGAGAGATGGCGCGTGCGAGGCGTGAGAGAGATGGCGCGTGCGAGGCGTGTGAGAGATGGCGCGTGCGAGGCGTGCGAGAGATGGCGCGTGCGAGGAGTGCGAGAGATGGCGCGTGCGAGGAGTGAGAGAGATGGCGCGTGCGAGGCGAGAGAGAGATGGCGTGTGCGAGGAGTGAGAGAGATGGCGTGTGCGAGGCGAGAGAGAGATGGCGTGTGCGAGGAGTGAGAGAGATGGCGTGTGCGAGGCGAGAGAGAGATGGCGTGTGCGAGGAGTGAGAGAGATGGCGTGTGCGAGGAGTGAGAGAGATGGCGTGTGCGAGGCGTGAGAGAGATGGCGTGTGCGAGGCGAGAGAGAGATGGCGTGTGCGAGCAGTGAGAGAGATGGCGTGTGCGAGGAGTGAGAGAGATGGCGTGTGCGAGGAGTGAGAGAGATGGCGTGTGCGAGGAGTGAGAGAGATGGCGTGTGCGAGGAGTGAGAGAGATGGCGTGTGCGAGGCGTGAGAGAGATGGCGTGTGCGAGGCGTGAGAGAGATGGCGTGTGCGAGGCGTGAGAGAGATGGCGTGTGCGAGGTGAGAGAGAGATGGCGTGTGCGAGCAGTGAGAGAGATGGCGCGTGCGAGGAGTGAGAGAGATGGCGTGTGAGAGAGATGGCGTGTGCGAGGAGTGAGAGAGATGGCGCGTGCGAGCAGTGAGAGAGATGGCGCGTGCGAGCAGTGAGAGAGATGGCGCGTGCGAGCAGTGAGAGAGATGGCGCGTGCGAGCAGTGAGAGAGATGGCGCGTGCGAGGCGTGAGAGAGATGGCGCGTGCGAGGAGTGAGAGAGATGGCGCGCACGCGCCGTGAGAGAGATGGCGCGTGCGAGCAGTGAGAGAGATGGCGCGTGCGAGGCGTGAGAGAGATGGCGCGTGCGAGGCGTGAGAGAGATGGCGCGTGCGAGGCGTGAGAGAGATGGCGCGTGCGAGGCGTGAGAGAGATGGCGCGTGCGAGGCGTGAGAGAGATGGCGCGTGCGAGGCGTGAGAGAGATGGCGCGTGCGAGGAGAGAGAGAGATGGCGCGTGCGAGGAGAGAGAGAGATGGCGCGTGCGAGGAGAGAGAGAGATGGCGCGTGCGAGGAGTGAGAGAGATGGCGCGTGCGAGGAGAGAGAGAGAGATGGCGCGTGCGAGGAGTGAGAGAGATGGCGCGTGCGAGGAGAGAGAGAGATGGCGCGTGCGAGGAGTGAGAGAGATGGCGCGTGCGAGGCGTGAGAGAGATGGCGCGTGCGAGGAGTGAGAGAGATGGCGCGTGCGAGGAGTGAGAGAGATGACGCGTGCGAGGAGTGAGAGAGATGACGCGTGCGAGGAGTGAGATGGCGCGTGCGAGGAGTGAGATGGCGCGTGCGAGGAGTGAGAGAGATGGCGCGTGCGAGGAGTGAGAGAGATGGCGCGTGCGAGGAGAGAGAGAGATGGCGCGTGCGAGCAGTGAGAGAGATGGCGCGTGCGAGGAGTGAGAGAGATGGCGCGTGCGAGGCGTGAGAGAGATGGCGCGTGCGAGGCGTGCGAGAGATGGCGCGTGCGAGGCGTGCGAGAGATGGCGCGTGCGAGGAGTGCGAGAGATGGCGCGTGCGAGGAGTGAGAGAGATGGCGCGTGCGAGGAGTGAGAGAGATGGCGCGTGCGAGGAGTGCGAGAGATGGCGCGTGCGAGGAGTGCGAGAGATGGCGTGTGAGAGAGATGGTGTGTGCGAGGAGTGAGCGAGATGGCGTGTGCGAGGAGTGAGAGAGATGGCGCGTGCGAGGCGTGAGAGAGATGGCGCGTGCGAGGCGTGAGAGAGATGGCGCGTGCGAGGAGTGAGAGAGATGGCGCGTGCGAGGAGTGAGAGAGATGGCGCGTGCGAGGAGTGAGAGAGATGGCGCGTGCGAGGAGTGAGAGAGATGGCGTGTGCGAGGAGTGAGAGAGATGGCGTGTGCGAGGAGAGAGAGAGATGGCGTGTGCGAGGAGGAGTGCGAGAGATGGTGTGTGCGAGGAGTGCGAGAGATGGCGTGTGCGAGGAGTGAGCGAGATGGCGTGTGAGAGAGATGGCGTGTGCGTGGAGTGAGAGAGATGGCGTGTGCGAGCAGTGAGAGAGATGGCGTGTGCGAGGAGTGAGAGAGATGGCGTGTGCGAGGAGTGAGAGAGATGGCGTGTGCGAGGAGAGAGAGAGATGGCGTGTGCGAGGAGTGCGAGAGATGGCGTGTGCGAGGAGTGCGAGAGATGGCGTGTGCGAGGAGTGAGAGAGATGGCGTGTGAGAGAGATGGCGTGTGCGAGGAGTGAGAGAGATGGCGTGTGCGAGCAGTGAGAGAGATGGCGTGTGCGAGGAGTGAGAGAGATGGCGTGTGCGAGCAGTGAGAGAGATGGCGCGTGCGAGGAGTGAGAGAGATGGCGTGTGCGAGGAGTGAGAGAGATGGCGTGTGCGAGGCGTGAGAGAGATGGCGTGTGCGAGGCGTGAGAGAGATGGCGTGTGCGAGGCGAGAGAGAGATGGCGTGTGCGAGCAGTGAGAGAGATGGCGTGTGCGAGCAGTGAGAGAGATGGCGTGTGCGAGCAGTGAGAGAGATGGCGTGTGCGAGGAGTGAGAGAGATGGCGTGTGCGAGGAGTGAGAGAGATGGCGTGTGAGAGAGATGGCGTGTGCGAGGAGTGAGAGAGATGGCGTGTGCGAGGAGTGAGAGAGATGGCGTGTGCGAGGAGTGAGAGAGATGGCGTGTGCGAGGCGTGAGAGAGATGGCGTGTGCGAGGCGAGAGAGAGATGGCGTGTGCGAGCAGTGAGAGAGATGGCGTGTGCGAGGAGTGAGAGAGATGGCGTGTGCGAGGCGAGAGAGAGATGGCGTGTGCGAGGCGAGAGAGAGATGGCGTGTGCGAGGAGTGAGAGAGATGGCGTGTGCGAGGAGTGAGAGAGATGGCGTGTGCGAGGCGTGAGAGAGATGGCGAGTGCGAGGAGTGAGAGAGATGGCGTGTGCGAGGCGAGAGAGAGATGGCGTGTGCGAGGAGTGAGAGAGATGGCGTGTGCGAGGCGAGAGAGAGATGGCGTGTGCGAGGAGTGAGAGAGATGGCGTGTGCGAGGCGAGAGAGAGATGGCGTGTGCGAGGAGTGAGAGAGATGGCGTGTGCGAGGCGAGAGAGAGATGGCGTGTGCGAGGAGTGAGAGAGATGGCGTGTGCGAGGAGTGAGAGAGATGGCGTGTGCGAGGAGTGAGAGAGATGGCGTGTGCGAGGCGTGAGAGAGATGGCGTGTGCGAGGTGAGAGAGAGATGGCGTGTGCGAGCAGTGAGAGAGATGGCGTGTGCGAGGAGTGAGAGAGATGGCGTGTGCGAGGAGTGAGAGAGATGGCGTGTGCGAGGAGTGAGAGAGATGGCGTGTGCGAGCAGTGAGAGAGATGGCGTGTGCGAGGCGTGAGAGAGATGGCGTGTGCGAGGTGAGAGAGAGATGGCGTGTGCGAGCAGTGAGAGAGATGGTGTGTGCGAGCAGTGAGAGAGATGGCGCGTGCGAGGAGTGAGAGAGATGGCGTGTGAGAGAGATGGCGTGTGCGAGGAGTGAGAGAGATGGCGTGTGCGAGCAGTGAGAGAGATGGCGTGTGCGAGCAGTGAGAGAGATGGCGTGTGCGAGGAGTGAGAGAGATGGCGTGTGAGAGAGATGGCGTGTGCGAGGAGTGAGAGAGATGGCGTGTGCGAGGAGTGAGAGAGATGGCGCGTGCGAGGAGTGAGAGAGATGGCGCGTGCGAGGAGTGAGAGAGATGGCGCGTGCGAGGAGTGAGAGAGATGGCGCGTGCGAGGAGTGAGAGAGATGGCGCGTGCGAGGAGTGAGAGAGATGGCGCGTGCGAGGAGTGAGAGAGATGGCGTGTGAGAGAGATGGCGTGTGAGAGAGATGGCGCGTGCGAGGAGTGAGAGAGATGGCGCGTGCGAGGAGTGAGAGAGCTGGCGCGTGCGAGGAGTGAGAGAGCTGGCGCGTGCGAGGAGTGAGAGAGCTGGCGCGTGCGAGGAGTGAGAGAGCTGGCGCGTGGCGTGTGAGAGAGATGGCGTGTGAGAGGAGTGAGAGAGATGGCGCGTGCGAGGAGTGAGAGAGATGGCGCGTGCGAGGGGTGAGAGAGATGGCGCGTGCGAGGGGTGAGAGAGATGGCGTGTGCGAGGCGTGAGAGAGATGGCGTGTGCGAGGAGAGAGAGAGATGGCGTGTGCGAGGAGAGAGAGAGATGGCGTGTGAGAGAGATGGCGTGTGCGAGGAGAGAGAGAGATGGCGTGTGCGAGGAGAGAGAGAGATGGCGTGTGCGAGGAGTGAGAGAGATGGCGCGTGCGAGGAGTGAGAGAGATGGCGCGTGCGAGCAGTGAGAGAGATGGCGCGTGCGAGCAGTGAGAGAGATGGCGTGTGCGAGGAGTGAGAGAGATGGCGTGTGCGAGGAGAGAGAGAGATGGCGTGTGCGAGGAGGAGTGCGAGAGATGGTGTGTGCGAGGAGTGCGAGAGATGGCGTGTGCGAGGAGTGAGCGAGATGGCGTGTGAGAGAGATGGCGTGTGCGAGGAGTGAGAGAGATGGCGTGTGCGAGCAGTGAGAGAGATGGCGTGTGCGAGGAGTGAGAGAGATGGCGTGTGCGAGGAGTGAGAGAGATGGCGTGTGCGAGGAGAGAGAGAGATGGCGTGTGCGAGGAGTGCGAGAGATGGCGTGTGCGAGGAGTGCGAGAGATGGCGTGTGCGAGGAGTGAGAGAGATGGCGTGTGAGAGAGATGGCGTGTGCGAGGAGTGAGAGAGATGGCGTGTGCGAGCAGTGAGAGAGATGGCGTGTGCGAGGAGTGAGAGAGATGGCGTGTGCGAGCAGTGAGAGAGATGGCGCGTGCGAGGAGTGAGAGAGATGGCGTGTGCGAGGAGTGAGAGAGTTGGCGTGTGCGAGGCGTGAGAGAGATGGCGTGTGCGAGGCGTGAGAGAGATGGCGTGTGCGAGGCGAGAGAGAGATGGCGTGTGCGAGCAGTGAGAGAGATGGCGTGTGCGAGCAGTGAGAGAGATGGCGTGTGCGAGCAGTGAGAGAGATGGCGTGTGCGAGCAGTGAGAGAGATGGCGTGTGCGAGCAGTGAGAGAGATGGCGTGTGCGAGGAGTGAGAGAGATGGCGTGTGCGAGGAGTGAGAGAGATGGCGTGTGAGAGAGATGGCGTGTGCGAGGTGTGAGAGAGATGGCGTGTGCGAGGAGTGAGAGAGATGGCGTGTGCGAGGAGTGAGAGAGATGGCGTGTGCGAGGCGTGAGAGAGATGGCGTGTGCGAGGCGAGAGAGAGATGGCGTGTGCGAGCAGTGAGAGAGATGGCGTGTGCGAGGAGTGAGAGAGATGGCGTGTGCGAGGCGAGAGAGAGATGGCGTGTGCGAGGCGAGAGAGAGATGGCGTGTGCGAGGAGTGAGAGAGATGGCGTGTGCGAGGAGTGAGAGAGATGGCGTGTGCGAGGCGTGAGAGAGATGGCGTGTGCAAGGAGTGAGAGAGATGGCGTGTGCGAGGCGAGAGAGAGATGGCGTGTGCGAGGAGTGAGAGAGATGGCGTGTGCGAGGCGAGAGAGAGATGGCGTGTGCGAGGAGTGAGAGAGATGGCGTGTGCGAGGCGAGAGAGAGATGGCGTGTGCGAGGAGTGAGAGAGATGGCGTGTGCGAGGCGAGAGAGAGATGGCGTGTGCGAGGAGTGAGAGAGATGGCGTGTGCGAGGAGTGAGAGAGATGGCGTGTGCGAGGAGTGAGAGAGATGGCGTGTGCGAGGCGTGAGAGAGATGGCGTGTGCGAGGTGAGAGAGAGATGGCGTGTGCGAGCAGTGAGAGAGATGGCGTGTGCGAGCAGTGAGAGAGATGGCGTGTGCGAGGAGTGAGAGAGATGGCGTGTGCGAGGAGTGAGAGAGATGGCGTGTGCGAGCAGTGAGAGAGATGGCGTGTGCGAGGCGTGAGAGAGATGGCGTGTGCGAGGTGAGAGAGAGATGGCGTGTGCGAGCAGTGAGAGAGATGGTGTGTGCGAGCAGTGAGAGAGATGGCGCGTGCGAGGAGTGAGAGAGATGGCGTGTGAGAGAGATGGCGTGTGCGAGGAGTGAGAGAGATGGCGTGTGCGAGCAGTGAGAGAGATGGCGTGTGCGAGCAGTGAGAGAGATGGCGCGTGCGAGGAGTGAGAGAGCTGGCGCGTGCGAGGAGTGAGAGAGCTGGCGCGTGGCGTGTGAGAGAGATGGCGTGTGCGAGGAGTGAGAGAGATGGCGCGTGCGAGGAGTGAGAGAGATGGCGCGTGCGAGGGGTGAGAGAGATGGCGCGTGCGAGGGGTGAGAGAGATGGCGTGTGCGAGGCGTGAGAGAGATGGCGTGTGCGAGGAGAGAGAGAGATGGCGTGTGTGAGGAGAGAGAGAGATGGCGTGTGAGAGAGATGGCGTGTGCGAGGAGAGAGAGAGATGGCGTGTGCGAGGAGAGAGAGAGATGGCGTGTGCGAGGAGTGAGAGAGATGGCGCGTGCGAGGAGTGAGAGAGATGGCGCGTGCGAGCAGTGAGAGAGATGGCGCGTGCGAGCAGTGAGAGAGATGGCGTGTGCGAGCAGTGAGAGAGATGGCGCGTGCGAGCAGTGAGAGAGATGGCGCGTGCGAGCAGTGAGAGAGATGGCGCGTGCGAGGCGTGAGAGAGATGGCGCGTGCGAGGAGTGAGAGAGATGGCGCGCACGCGCCGTGAGAGAGATGGCGCGTGCGAGGCGTGAGAGAGATGGCGCGTGCGAGGCGTGAGAGAGATGGCGCGTGCGAGGCGTGAGAGAGATGGCGCGTGCGAGGCGAGAGAGAGATGGCGCGTGCGAGGAGAGAGAGAGATGGCGCGTGCGAGGAGAGAGAGAGATGGCGCGTGCGAGGAGTGAGAGAGATGGCGCGTGCGAGGAGTGAGAGAGATGGCGCGTGCGAGGAGAGAGAGAGAGATGGCGCGTGCGAGCAGTGAGAGAGATGGCGCGTGCGAGGAGAGAGAGAGATGGCGCGTGCGAGGAGAGAGAGAGATGGCGCGTGCGAGGAGTGAGAGAGATGGCGCGTGCGAGGCGTGAGAGAGATGGCGCGTGCGAGGAGTGAGAGAGATGACGCGTGCGAGGAGTGAGAGAGATGGCGCGTGCGAGGAGTGAGATGGCGCGTGCGAGGAGAGAGATGGCGCGTGCGAGGAGTGAGAGAGATGGCGCGTGCGAGGAGTGAGAGAGATGGCGCGTGCGAGCAGTGAGAGAGATGGCGCGTGCGAGCAGTGAGAGAG
Organism: Lithobates sylvaticus; assembly: GCA_028564925.1. Classification (NCBI taxonomy): domain Eukaryota; kingdom Metazoa; phylum Chordata; class Amphibia; order Anura; family Ranidae; genus Lithobates; species Lithobates sylvaticus. Next base: position 274,003,969 of record CM053032.1, read on the forward strand.
ATGGCGCGTGCGAGCAGTGAGAGAGATGGCGCGTGCGAGCAGTGAGAGAGATGGCGCGTGCGAGGCGTGAGAGAGATGGCGCGTGCGAGGCGTGCGAGAGATGGCGCGTGCGAGGAGTGCGAGAGATGGCGCGTGCGAGGAGTGCGAGAGATGGCGCGTGCGAGGAGTGCGAGAGATGGCGTGTGCGAGGCGAGAGAGAGATGGCGTGTGAGAGAGATGGCGTGTGCGAGGCGAGAGAGAGATGGCGTGTGCGAGGAGTGAGAGAGATGGCGTGTGCGAGGCGAGAGAGAGATGGCGTGTGCGAGGAGTGAGAGAGATGGCGTGTGCGAGGAGTGAGAGAGATGGCGAGTGCGAGGAGTGAGAGAGATGGCGTGTGCGAGGCGTGAGAGAGATGGCGTGTGCGAGGTGAGAGAGAGATGGCGTGTGCGAGCAGTGAGAGATATGGCGTGAGAGAGAGATGGCGTGTGCGAGGTGAGAGAGAGATGGCGTGTGCGAGCAGTGAGAGAGATGGCGTGTGCGAGCAGAGAGAGAGATGGCGTGTGCGAGCAGTGAGAGAGATGGCGTGTGCGAGCAGTGAGAGAGATGGCGTGTGCGAGCAGTGAGAGAGATGGCGTGTGCGAGGCGTGAGAGAGATGGCGTGAGCGAGGTGAGAGAGAGATGGCGTGTGCGAGGAGTGAGAGAGATGGTGTGTGCGAGCAGTGAGAGAGATGGCGTGTGCGAGCAGTGAGAGAGATGGCGCGAGAGAGAGATGGCGTGTGAGAGAGATGGCGTGTGCGAGGAGTGCGAGAGATGGCGTGTGCGAGCAGTGAGAGAGATGGCGCGTGCGAGCAGTGAGAGAGATGGCGCGTGCGAGCAGTGAGAGAGATGGCGCGTGCGAGCAGTGAGAGAGATGGCGCGTGCGAGGCGTGAGAGAGATGGCGCGTGCGAGGAGTGAGAGAGATGGCGCGCACGCGCCGTGAGAGAGATGGCGCGTGCGAGCAGTGAGAGAGATGGCGCGTGCGAGGAGTGAGAGAGATGGCGCGTGCGAGGCGTGAGAGAGATGGCGCGTGCGAGGCGTGAGAGAGATGGCGCGTGCGAGGCGGGAGAGAGATGGCGCGTGCGAGGCGAGAGAGAGATGGCGCGTGCGAGGCGCGAGAGAGATGGCGCGTGCGAGGAGAGAGAGAGATGGCGCGTGCGAGGAGAGAGAGAGATGGCGCGTGCGAGGAGTGAGAGAGATGGCGCGTGCGAGGAGTGAGAGAGATGGCGCGTGCGAGGAGAGAGAGAGAGATGGCGCGTGCGAGGAGTGAGAGAGATGGCGCGTGCGAGGAGAGAGAGAGATGGCGCGTGCGAGGAGAGAGAGAGATGGCGCGTGCGAGGAGTGAGAGAGATGGCGCGTGCGAGGCGTGAGAGAGATGGCGCGTGCGAGGAGTGAGAGAGATGGCGCGTGCGAGGAGTGAGAGAGATGACGCGTGCGAGGAGTGAGAGAGATGGCGCGTGCGAGGAGTGAGATGGCGCGTGCGAGGAGAGAGATGGCGCGTGCGAGGAGTGAGAGAGATGGCGCGTGCGAGGAGAGAGAGAGATGGCGCGTGCGAGCAGTGAGAGAGATGGCGCGTGCGAGGAGTGAGAGAGATGGCGCGAGCGAGGAGTGAGAGAGATGGCGCGTGCGAGGAGTGAGAGAGATGGCGCGTGCGAGGAGTGAGAGAGATGGCGCGTGCGAGGAGTGAGAGAGATGGCGCGTGCGAGGAGTGAGAGAGATGGCGTGTGCGAGGAGGAGTGCGAGAGATGGTGTGTGCGAGGAGTGCGAGAGATGGCGTGTGCGAGGAGAGAGAGAGATGGCGTGTGCGAGGAGGAGTGCGAGAGATGGTGTGTGCGAGGAGTGCGAGAGATGGCGTGTGCGAGGAGTGAGCGAGATGGCGTGTGAGAGAGATGGCGTGTGCGAGGAGTGAGAGAGATGGCGTGTGCGAGCAGTGAGAGAGATGGCGTGTGCGAGCAGTGAGAGAGATGGCGTGTGCGAGGAGTGAGAGAGATGGCGTGTGCGAGGAGTGAGAGAGATGGCGTGTGCGAGGAGAGAGAGAGATGGCGTGTGCGAGGAGTGCGAGAGATGGCGTGTGCGAGGAGTGCGAGAGATGGCGTGTGCGAGGAGTGAGAGAGATGGCGTGTGCGAGCAGTGAGAGAGATGGCGCGTGCGAGGAGTGAGAGAGATGGCGTGTGAGAGAGATGGCGTGTGCGAGGAGTGAGAGAGATGGCGTGTGCGAGCAGTGAGAGAGATGGCGTGTGCGAGCAGTGAGAGAGATGGCGCGTGCGAGGAGTGAGAGAGAGAGATGGCGTGTGCGAGGAGTGAGCGAGATGGTGTATACGAGGCGGAACAACAACAATATCCAGAAAAACACATTTCAAAAAAAGTTTTATGAATTGGTGATTGAGGTTGAAAAAAGACACAAAGTCCATCCAGTTCAACCTCAAATAATAATAATACTATCATACAATCCCATAAATCCCGGCAGCGCATGCTCCAATCTGCTACAGCAGGGGAAAAAATCCCTCCCTGATCCCCCGAGAAGCAATCGGATTTTCCCCGGATCAACTTAACCTATAAATGTCGGTACCCCGTTATATTCTGTACATTATGGAAAGTATCCAGGCCTTTCTTATAGCAATCTACTGAGCTGGCCAGACCCACCTCTGGAGGGAGTCTATTCCACTTTTTCACAGCTTTTACTGTGAAGAAACCTTTCCGTATTCGGAGATGAAATCTCTTTTCCTCTCAGATGTAAAGAGTGCCCCCTTGTCCTCTGTGTTGACTGTAAAGTGAATAACTCAACACCAAGTTCACTATATGGACCCCTTATATATTTATACATGTTGATCATATCCCCCCTTATTCTCCTCTTCTCAATTCAGTTCCTCTAATCTCTCCTCATAGCTGAGCTCCTCCATGCCTCTTATCAGTTTGGTTGCCCTTCTCTGCACTTTCTCCAGTTCCCTGATATCCTTTTTGAGAACTGGAGCCCAAAACTGAACTGTATATTCCAGATGAGGTCTAACTAATGATTTGTACAGATGATATCTCTCTCTCTGGAGTCCATACCGCTCTTATACAGGAAAGGACTTTGCTGGCTTTGGAAACCGCAGCTTGGCATTGCATGTTATTATTGGGCTTATGATCTACCAAAACCCCCAGATCCTTCTCCACCATGGATCCCCCCAGATCCTTCTCTACTATAGATCCACCCAGATCCTTCTCCACTATGGATCCCCCCAGATCCTTCTCCACTACGGATCCCCCCAGATCCTTCTCCACTACGGATCCCCCAGATCCTTCTCCACTATGGATCCCCCCAGATCCTTCTCACTACGGATCCCCCCAGATCCTTCTCCACTGTGGATCCCCCCAGATCCTTCTCCACTACGGATCCCCCCAGATCCTTCTCCACTACGGATCCCCCCCGATCCTTCTCCACTACGGATCCCCCCAGATCCTTCTCCACTATGGATCCCCCCCCCAGATCCTTCTCCACTATGGATCCCCCCCCAGATCCTTCTCCACTATGGATCCCCCCCCAGATCCTTCTCCACTATGGATCCCCCCCCCAGATCCTTCTCCACTATGGATCCCCCCCCAGATCCTTCTCCACTATGGATCCCCCCCCAGATCCTTCTCCACTATGGATCCCCCCCCCAGATCCTTCTCCACTATGGATCCCCCCCCAGATCCTTCTCCACTATGGATCCCCCCCCAGATCCTTCTCCACTATGGATCCCCCCCCAGATCCTTCTCCACTATGGATCCCCCCAGATCCTTCTCCACTATAGATCCCCCCCAGATCCTTCTCCACTGTGGATCCCCCCAGATCCTTCTCCACTGTGGACCCCCCCCCCCCAGATCCTTCTCCACTGTGGATCCCCCCAGATCCTTCTCCACTGTGGATCCCCCCAGATCCTTCTCCACTACGGATCCCCCCAGATCCTTCTCCACTACGGATCCCCCCAGATCCTTCTCCACTACGGATCCCCCCCAGATCCTTCTCCACTACGGATCCCCCCCCAGATCCTTCTCCACTATGGTCCCCCCCAGATCCTTCTCCACTATGGATCCCCCCCAGATCCTTCTCCACTATGGATCCCCCCCAGATCCTTCTCCACTATGGACCCCCCCCAGATCCTTCTCCACTATGGATCCCCCCCCAGATCCTTCTCCACTATGGATCCCCCCCAGATCCTTCTCCACTATGGATCCCCCCCCAGATCCTTCTCCACTATGGATCCCCCCCCAGATCCTTCTCCACTATGGATCCCCCCCCAGATCCTATACCACGTCCACCGCCACCCCCTCTGTCCAAGTATACCACGTCCACCGCCACCCCTCTGTCCAAGTATACCACGTCCACCGCCACCCCTCTGTCCAAGTATACCACGTCCACCGCCACCCCTCTGTCCAAGTATACCACGTCCACCGCCACCCCTCTGTCCAAGTATACCACGTCCACCGCCACCCCTCTGTCCAAGTATACCACGTCCACCGCCACCCCTCTGTCCAAGTATACCACGTCCACCGCCACCCCTCTGTCCAAGTATACCACGTCCACCGCCACCCCTCTGTCCAAGTATACCACGTCCACCGCCACCCCTCTGTCCAAGTATACCACGTCCACCGCCACCCCTCTGTCCAAGTATACCACGTCCACCGCCACCCCTCTGTCCAAGTATACCACGTCCACCGCCACCCCTCTGTCCAAGTATACCACGTCCACCGCCACCCCTCTGTCCAAGTATACCATGTCCACCGCCACCCCTCTGTCCAAGTTTTTACTTACCTCCTCATAAAAAGAAATCAGGTTTGTCTGACAACTTCTGTCTTGCATGAATCCATGCTGTCTGTTGATTAAAATATTTTTTTCAGCAAGAACTCGTCTATGTGGTCTTTTATTAATCTCTCCAGTATCTTCCCGACTATAGAAGTTAAACTAACAGGTCTACAGTTACTTGGTAAAGACTTTGTTACCTTTTTAAATATAGGCACCTCGTTCGCCCTGCGCCAATCCAGTGGTACTATTCCTGTCATTAATGAGTCCCTAAAAATTAGATACAATGGCTTTGAAATTACAGAGCTCAATTCTTTTAGGATCCGTGGGTGGATGCCACCAGGTCCAGGTGCTTTATCCACCTTTATTCTGTCTAAATATTTCTGGACCATATCACTTTTGAGCCATTTTGGATTTGGGGCTGTGTCACTACCACCCCATTGTGGACATGAGCTCCCCCATGCTCCTTTGTATACACAGAGCTGAAGAAAGTATTTAATAAATTAGCCTTCTCTTTGTTCCCCAGTCACCCACTCTAGATTATTTTGTAAAGGGCCTACATGCTCAGACCTGACCTTTTTACTATTAATATATTTGAAGAATTTTGGGGGTTTGTCCTACTATCTTTTGCAATCTGTCGTTCGTTTTGAATTTTTGCAATCCTTGATTTCCTTTTTACATATTCTGTTATATTCTTTGTAACATTTAGATGACACTAGTGTTCCTTCATTTTTATATTTTTAAAAGCTCTTGTCTTATAGTTTTATAGCTTTTTTAACTTTGGCCGTGAGGTATTGCCCATGGGTATATACTTTGCAGTGAGGTCCCAAACAGTATTTTTGAAGAATCCCCATTTCTGTTCTGTGCCCATTGATGCCAATATTCTCTCCCAGTCCTGCATAGCAGCCCTCAAATTTGCTCTCTTGAAATTAAGTGTTTTTTATCTTTCCCGTATGTGAGAAATGGTTTGTCCCATTGTGAGCCGCCTCCCCCCCCGTTAGTGGGAAATGGTTTGTCCCATTGCGAGCCTCCCCCCCCCCCCGTCAGTGGGAAATGGTTTGTCCCATTGTGAGCCCCTCCCCGTCAGTGGGAAATGGTTTGTCCCACTGTGAGCCCCTCCCCGTCAGTGGGAAATGGTTTGTCCCACTGTGAGCCCCTCCCCGTCAGTGGGAAATGGTTTGTCCCATTGTGAGCCCCTCCCCGTCAGTGGGAAATGGTTTGTCCCATTGTGAGCCCCTCCCCGTCAGTGGGAAATGTTTTGTCCCATTGTGAAAACACCGTCTGAGGAGGTGACACCGCCCAAGGAATGACGGCGGTGACCCCGGTACACAGTACGTGACACTTCCGGGGTCATTAGGGGAGGATTGGGAGAGCAGGGGGCCCCCATGGGCACAGGGGGAGGGGACACTTCCAGAGTCCCATACAAGTGATTGGCTGGCTGTAGTTCCACCCAAATCACTTTCTGGCCGCTCAGGAATCCTATTATTCTCTATGGAGCCAATCATCCGGCGCGGTTCTGGAGAAGGTTCCAGTACTTTGGTGATTCCATTGTGACCCCCATGACTCCTCCTTCCCTTACTGCCCCCCCCCCTCATAATACTACCTCTTTAGTATCTTTCTGATGCCCCTCCCCCAGCATTCTTTATGTAAGAACTGCCCCCCTCGTCCTGACAATGATCTTCCTCCTATGGGTATAGGAAAATGCTGTGAGTGTACTGATTGGTTTATGTCTCCATTAGGGGCGGAGTTCTGCAATGCTGTAAGGTTTGCTCCCCGGTGTGTGCGTTCATCTTCCTCGCCGCCTGCGTCATGGCGTCCATCGGCCTCGTCTGGATGCAGATTGCCCTGAAAGAGAACCTGGACCTGCTGAGAGAACAAATGAGAGCCGGTGAGTGCTCCGGGGTCCTGTGTGCGGGGGAGGGGGTAGCGCTTCAGGGGTCCTGTGTGCAGTGCGGGGTGGCGCTCCGGGGTCCTGTGTCCTGTGGGGGGTGGCGCTCCAGGGTCCTGTGGGGGGTGGCTCTCCGGGGTCCTGTGTGCAGTGGGGGGTAGTGCTTCCGGGGTCCTGTGTGCAGTGGGGGGGTAGCGCTTCCGGGTCCTGTGTGCAGTGGGGGGGTAGCGCTTCCGGGTCCTGTGTGCAGTGGGGGGTAGCGCTTCCGGGGTCCTGTGTGCAGTGGGGGGTAGCGCTTCCGGGGTCCTGTGTGCAGTGGGGGGTAGCGCTTCCGGAGTCCTGTGTGCAGTGGGGGGGGCGCTCCGGGGTCCTGAGTGCAGTGGGCGCTTCGGGGTCCTGTGTACAGGGGGGCGGGCTCTCCGGGGTCCTGTGTGCAGTGGGGGGGGGCGCTCCGGGGTCCTGTGTGCAGTGGGGGGGCGCGCCAGGGTCCTGTGTGCAGTGGGGGGGGGGGGGCGCGCCGGGGTCCTGTGTGCAGTGGGGTGGTAGCGCTTCCGGGGTCCTGTGTGCAGTGGGGTGGTAGCGCTTCCGGAGTCCTGTGTGCAGTGGGGGGGGGGCGCTCCGGGGTCTTGAGTGCAGTGGGTGCTCCGGGGGCCTGTGTACAGGGGGGCGAGCTCTCCAGGGTCCTGTGTGCAGTGGGGGGGTAGCGCTTCCAGGGTCCTGTGTGCAGTGGGGGGGTAGCGCTTCCAGGGTCCTGTGTACAGGGGGGGGGGGCGGGCGCTCCGGGGTCCTGTGTGCAGTGGGGGGGGCGCTCCGGGGTCCTGTGTACGGGGGGGCGGGCCCGCCGGGGTCCTGTGTGCAGTGGGGGGGCGCGCCGGGGTCCTGTGTGCAGTGGGGGGGGGGCATGCTCCGGGGTCCTGTGTGCAGTGGGGGGGGGGCACTCCGGGGTCCTGTCTCACTCTGAGAGGCAGTGGGCGGACTTACTAAGGAGGCTGCCTATGTTGTATATGATAGGCTGTGCTGTGGATGTGGGCGGGTCTGGCTCACATCATTATTTCCCTTCCAGTGGAGTCCAGTCAGCGGAGTTGTGTTCAGGAGATCCCGAAGATGAAGGAAGATCTGATTGGGAAGCAGAAGCAGTTGGATGATGTGGTGGGCGGGGAGCTCGGCCTCCATAAACTCTGGGCCAACATCACCGACATGAACAAGCAGGTGAGCAGCTCTACAGTCCCTCCCTGATTCCCATCCTAGGGCCCCAGACTGGGGGGGGCCCATAATCTTCCCATCTGGAGTTTGCTGGGGGATTCCCAGGCCAACATCGACCAATCATCAGAATAACTTGCTGAACAGATCCCCATAGAAACCGCATGATCACCTGGTAAGGGCAGCGGTTGGTTGCCCGGGGAGGCAGTAGTTGGTCGCCAGTATGGCACTGATATAGATGTGGAGTTGCCCGCACGCAGAACCATCTCAGCCCCGGCCAATCATTTCAGGTAATTGTGTGTTCCTCTCTCAGATCTCTCAGCTCAGCAGTGTGGTCAGCCAGCTGAAAGCCAATCTCAAGTCGGCCTCCGACCTCATCAACCTACCTAAGAAGATGGAGGAGCTGCAGAAGGTAAATCGATGAGCTGTGCAACCGCCATTGTCTGATCTCCCCACCCCCCACCGCCAAAACCTTCCTGCTGTCATCTTCTCACTCTTCTGTTCCTTTTAAAGTCCCGCCCTAAATCTACCCCCCCCTCATTCTATTGTGTGACCATCCGCCCCAGTGTGTGACCCACCACCCTTCCTCCTCCATCTGTGTACCCCTCTACCCCAACCTCCCCCCTCTTATGTCTCCTGTCCCATCCTGCCTCCCAGTGGTCTCACCCTCCCCCCGTCTCTTCTACATTGCAGAGTGTGGCCACCCTGGGGAGTACACTGACCAGCGTCCACCATGATGTGGAGACTCTGCAGACGACATCGGAGGTGCAGAAGAAGCTGGTGGAGGCTCTGCAGAAAGACGTGGTAAGTTCATAAATCGATTATTTCCAGATATGGGACCCCTAAAAATGAACCCTGCTGAGACCCCCCCCCCCCCAGACACCCTTTATAATCCAACATTCATACATGACACACAGATCCCCAAAACCCAGACCCCCCCCCCCCCCCCCCAAACACTCATCATAATCCAACATTCATACATGACACACAGACCCCCGAACCTTTACTTATAGGAGGAAGACCCCCAACCCTTATGAGAGGAAGCCTCTAACCCCAACCCTTACTTATGGGAGGAAGACCCCCAACCCTTACTTATAGGCGCAAGCCTCTAACCCAGGGGTCTCAAACTGGTGGCCCTCCAGCTGTTGCAGAACTACATTTCCCATGAGGCATTGCAAGGCTGACAGTTACAAGCATGACTCCTATAGCCAGAGGCATGATGGGATTTGTAGTTCTGCAACAGCTGGAGGGCCGCCAGTTTGAGACCTGTGCTCTAACCCCAACCTTTACTTATAGGAGCAAGCCTCTAACCCCAACCTTTACTTGTAGGAGCAAGTCTCTAACCCCAACCTTTACTTATAGGAGGAAGACCCCCCAACCCTTATAGGAGCAAGCCTCTAACCCCAACCCTTACTTATAGGAGGAAGACCCCCAACCCTTACTTATAGGAGGAAGACCCCCGACCCTTACTTATGGGAGGAAGACCCCCAACCCTTACTTATGGGAGGAAGACCCCCAACCCTTACTTATGGGAGGAAGACCCTCAACCCTTACTTATGGGAGGAAGACCCTCAACCCTTACTTATAGGAGGAAGACCCTCAACCCTTACTTATGGGAGGAAGACCCCCAACCCTTACTTATGGGAGGAAGACCCCCAACCCTTACTTATGGGAGGAAGACCCCCAACCCTTACTTATGGGAGGAAGACCCCCAACCCTTACTTATGGGAAGAAGACCCCCAACCCTTATGGGAGGAAGCCTCTAACCTCAACCCTTACTTATGGGAGGAAGACCCCCAACCCTTATGGGAGGAAGCCTCTAACCTCAACCCTTACTTATGGGAGGAAGACCCCCCAACCCTTACTTATGGGAGGAAGCCTCTAACCCCAACCCTTACTTATGGGAGGAAGCCTCTAACCCCAACCCTTACTTATGGGAGGAAGCCTCTAACCCCAACCCTTTACTTATGGGAGGAAGCCTCTAATCCCAACCCTTACTTATGGGAGGAAGACCCCCAACCCTTACTTGTAGGAGCAAGCCTCTAACCCCAACCTTTACTTGTAGGAGCAAGCCTCTAACCCCAACCTTTACTTGTAGGAGCAAGCCTCTAACCCCAACCTTTACTTGTAGGAGCAAGCCTCTAACCCCAACCTTTACTTGTAGGAGCAAGCCTCTAACCCCAACCTTTACTTGTAGGAGCAAGTCTCTAACCCCAACCTTTACTTGTAGGAGCAAGCCTCTAACCCCAACCTTTATTTGTAGGAGCAAGTCTCTAACCCCAACCCTTACATATAGGTGGAAGGCTCCAACCCTTATAGGAGTCATTGTGGATGCAGATATCCAGATTTTGGGAACCCTTGACAGGCAGGCGGTACGTGGGATGAGTATGAGGAAGCAGCTCTGCAGTTCTTCGGGGGATGTCCTCTAAGATGTGACGGGTTCTCCGGCCCACACCGATCAGGATCACAGTAGACAGATAGGGGGCTCTGAAATATGGATTGTGTCAGATTGTCCTCCTCAGTGAATGATGTAAAATGAATGGAATACATGGAGACATCGTGTAGTATAGAGCGATCCCCTCACTGCCAGGTCCTGACACGTGCCTCAGATTCAGGCAGATATCGAGGTGCGGAGAAAGGGTTCAATATTCTTCAAATGCAGCAAATTAAACTTCTTTTATATGATAATGAATGAGATGAAGGGTATCGGGTCCTGCAGATGGTTACAGCAGAATGTCTTATATATTGCAGGCCGGTGTCACCTCAGCACTGTCCCCATCCCCCTCTCCAGCTCCTGGGACACACAACGCTGTACAGGTAAGGCTTCCGCTAACTTCACACCGATGAGTGGGGGGGGGGGGGGTTGTATGACGTCATGTACATAGTTATTTTGGGGGGGGGGGGGGGGTGGAACGTCCTGTACATACTGATTGGGGGGGGGGTTGTGGAACATTTGTTCGTGTTGACGTCTCATTCGGACAGGAGTTGGTGATTATTCAGGGCGGAGCTCGGCTTTTTTATTTTTCGGGGAATAGCACTGACCATGATTCTCACTGATGAAGATTATTTACTAACCTGACCCCCCTCGAAGCTGCCAATCCCATTATTGGGCTTCAGGTTTGTAGGTTGTCAGTGTAGTTTGATCGGAGTCGTCCTTTAATTTCCAGTCTCTATGAGGTCCTTACAATTGTCTGTCTGTCCTGCAGGTAGAGAACTCCCTGGAGGAACTGAACTCCACCATCCTCTACCATCAGCAGCTGACTGACCTCCATCTTCACAGCATTGACTCCACCGTCTCCAACATAAGCCAAAGAGTCTCCAGCCTGGAGTCCAACCTTCTACTCCTCAACCAGAGCGAGAGGAGGGAGAATGTCTCTGGATCGGTGTGTAGATCTGTCCATACATCCTCCATGTGGCTGCCTGGCTGGTGAGCAGGGTTGGCGGACATTGGGGGAGGATCTGTACTTATTGTCTGTTTTTTGTTCACAGAACTCTGCAGATGTGAATGGTAACCAGCCGCTCAATTCAACAAAAGCTGATTCGCCCCAGGTCAGTACTGCCCCGCCCCTGAGGATCTTCCCCTGTGTGTGTGTGTGTGTGTGTGTGTGTGTGTGTGTGTTGCTATCCGTGAGGGATCTCTCCCCCCCCCCCCCGGCTGTAGATGATGTAATTTTCTGATAGTTGGGATTTCGGAAGGAGACTTGAAGGTGGAGTTTTATAGAAGGCTGAATTGGTTTGTTAGTTATGAATCTACATTCGATTATTTCACAATTGGCATTACATTTTGGAGAACGATCCAGAAGTATGTACTGTATTTATTGGCGTATAACACTCACTTTTTCGCCATAAAAATCAGGTGCAAATAGCGCGTGCGTGTTATACGCCAATACTTCAATTTTAGCTGCCTCGGAGGGGACAGGGATGGGGGCGGGACGAGCGCCATCAGATTACATACGGTAGAATCTCCTGTTTACTCGACGGCCTCTGTAATAGGAAGTCCCATCTCCTGGGCCGCCATTGGACCACTGTTCTGTCTGTCATAGGAGATTCTCACTGTATGTAATCTGTTCGGTGCTCGTCCCACCCCCCTCCCTGTCCCCTCTAGGCTGCAGATGGGCATCGATTAGGCTGCACTGGTGGCAATGGTGAGGCTGCTGCATTGATGTGGACTGATGAGGCTGCATTGATGGTACTTGTGAGGCTGCAAATGGGCATTGATCAGGCTGCATTGATGGCAATGGTGAGGCTGCAGATGGGCACTGACCCTTATTTTGCTTCAAAGTTCCTTATTTAAATTAATTTAAGTTTTTTTTTTTTTTCTGAGACTTCCCTCTTAAAATGAATATGCGTGTTATACACATGTGCGTGTTATACGCCGATTAAATACGGTATTTTGTACAAAAATTGATTCCCTACAGCAGTGGTCATCAACTCCTGTCCTCAGGGCCCGCTAACAGGCCAGGTTTGCAAAATAACTGAAATAGGTGATCTCATTTGCTGCTCAGTGATTGCAGTATTCTAGTCTGCACCTCGCCAAGGCATAAAACCTGGCCTGTTAGTGGGCCCTGAGGACAGGGTAGATGACCGCTGCCCTAAAAGACCAGCGGGGCATTTCCACCATGATGGGTGAAGATTGGCCTGCTTGGTGAGTGCCTCTGGATGGTGGGGCTGTGACAGGTCTTTGTTGGTGGTGTTCCTGGGCCTGGAGGTCTATTGGGGCAGCTTGAGGCGGATTATAACTAGACGTACACACATGCAATGACATCATCACGCTTGTCTAGGTGGGCGCCATTTTGTTCTGGTTACTAGTCTGTGTATTTCCTGAGCTCCTGGACGGCACACCAACCCAACCTACCTCTACACCACCCTGCCTCCCACCCTTTACAGCCACAGTGGGCACAGCAAGAATTGGGGCGTTCGTGTTCGTGTCACTCTCCTCCTTGCCAGAGGAGTATCGCAATTTTAGCGATGTCTTTGACAAAGGTCAAGCCGGTAGTTTGCCTCCACACCGGCCGCATGATTGCGCAATTGACCTTCAACCTGGTGCCATACCCCCATCATGGCCAGGTTTATCCTTTTGTCGGTCTTGGAGGATAGGGCCATGGAGGCGTATGTTGCAGGCGCACTTTCTCGAGGTTTCATCTGCAAATCCTCGTCTCCTGCTGGTGCTGGTTTCTTCTTTGTGAAGAAGAGTGGTGAACTGAGACCTTGTATTGATTTATAGGGGGCTCAATCATTTCGCGATTAAGAATGCCTGTCCGATTCCGTTGCTTACGGAGTTATTTGACCACCTCAAGGGAGCAGCGGTTTTCACAAAGCTTGATTTGAGAGGGGCATACGGTCTCATGAGGATTAAGGAGGGCGATGAGTGGAAAACTGCGATTAATACCAGAGCAGGCCACTATGAGTACTTCGTAATGCCTTTTGGCCTTTGTAACGCCCCAGAAGTTTTCCAGGAATTTATTAACGATGTCCTCCGAGATTTGTTGCCGTTATGTGTGGTGGTTTATCTCGACGATATCCTCATATTTTCCAAGTCCCTGTTTCTTTGTAAGTGGGCAAACTTGCACAATCTGCAGGGGATCAAGTCATTATTATTTTCCCCACTGCACATCAATGCGTATCTTTTTATTCTTGTCTAAATGTAACTTTTATATTCTGTTTTTTAATGTCCAATATGGAATGTGATTAATAAAGGTGTGCTCATTTTTTTGTACATTTATAATTTGAAGATTGCGGTCTATTTTTCTTGGCGTGACTCTTAAAAGTCCCATGGGCACGCGTTTTATGCAGAGAAATCATATAAGGGGGAATGTTCTGGAGGGGGCGGGGGGGGGGGTAAGTTGTCGGAGGTCCTCAAGAGGTTGGAGCCCCAGGGGCCCAGGTTGGGCGCTCTCCTCTCTCCTGGTATTGAGGCGTCAGGAAAGGTGGAAGATGTTGGAATCTAATCCTCGAACTTCTTAAAACGTCACATAGGAGAATGCCGGGAACAAACCTTGAGAGGAGAGCGGTCCCGTTATCTCATGTGGGGGGGGAGGAGACTTAAGCTTCAGGACAAAGGTTGTCTGCAGACGCCACGCTGGCAGATGAGACGTCTTCAGTTTTGGCCCCGGAGGTTCATTATCATTTAAAGCGATATTAAACACCGAACCAGAAATGTCATATATTGCAGCTTAACAATCATTAGATGTGGTGACTGCATTGGTTTTCTTTTTTTATAGGCTCCCCCCCCCCTCTGTTTTTTACCTGGTGATCTGACCAGTAACACCCCTTCTGTATTAGTGCATCCCTACTCTGGATGAAGGAGCACAGGGGGTGCATATTGGATAATAGCATTGTCAGTCTTGCGGTAGGGAGTGTTAGATGGACTAGCAGATTTAGATACACTATCAAATTGAAGCCAAAATCCAGATAACACTTTATAATCAGTTACAGGCACAGTTTTTTCTTCCTTTTGGGATAAAGGTTTTACATAAATGTAAGCTGGTTATTGGAAGCACCCCTATCATAGTGTCATAGTTAGTCAGGTTGAAAAAGACACAAGTCCATCCAGTTCAACCATAAGGGGTCGGGATTGTGACAGGAGTGACTTTGGGTCGGGGGTTTGTGGAACTCAGCTTGCCATGGAGAGTTCTGGAGGCTCCTTGTCCAGCTTCCCCGGACCCTCTTATGTGTAAATCACCCTGTGTTTCTAGGGCGCAGGGTGAATGAGAGACCCCAATATAATCTGTGCTAGTCAGATTCAATGCAGGATATATGTAAAGACTATTCTTAGTTTGTTGATGAACTCAAGATGTTAATTGAGAGAGCTGATCACATTGTCCTCTGTACAATGTAGGAGACTGGCCGACTCCTAATGGAGCTCCTGCTGTCTTGTGGTTATTATTATGATAATTTATAATGAACTGTGTGAAGCTTGGTGACAACAAGTCTGACCTGTAGTGAAATCCTGATGGGCACAGAGTCACATCGGCTGCTTAAAGGGATTAGTTAATTAGCTCATGTTAATTTGTTACAGGTGTATTGTAAGAGTAAAATGAGCAGGAGGGGGGGGGGGGTCTCCTCTTCTACTGTATATAAATACTTGTCAGTTTGGTTCTAAATAAACAGTCCATGCTAGCACTAAGCAAGTTTCGTCTCGTTTGGTGCTTGGGAGCAGTTGGAATATCTGAGATCTATATTCAGACTGGGAGGAAGTGGTATATGACGAACGCACTCAAGAGGAGTGTGGGAGCGTTTCGTCACAGGGGGTAAATGGTTTCTCCTAATCTTCTAACTGCTACAGCTGTAGGAGAGCTTGTTCTTTTGAAAATCAGACTTACTGGCAGGATCACCAGGTAAAATGTAAAGGAAAGAAATCCTAAAAAAGAAAACGAATGCAGTCGTCACATCTAATGTTTGGTAAACTGCAATATAATGTCTGCTTTTGGGTTTAATAACGCTTTAATGACTGTCTATGCGCAGTGCTGCTGAGCTTGTACTACTGGAACCTCCATTGTTATAAAAAGAGGGAGGGAAAGGTGAGTCTGGGGGATGGGAGAGGCGAGTATGGGGGGGTGAGAGAGGAGGGCAGTTTCGAGTCTGGTGGGGGGTGAGAGAGGAGAGCAAATTCGAGTCTGGGGGGGGGGGTGAGAGAGGAGAGGTTAATCTGGGGGGGGGGGGTGAGAGAGAGGTGAGTGTGGGGGGTGAGAGAGGAGAGGTGAGTCGGGGGGGTGAGATCTGGATTAGCGCTATCAGAGTGGTCCCAGTGTATAATAACTCAGGGAGGGGGCTGTTGACTTTGCATAGTTCCTCCTCCTCCTCCTCCTCCTCCTCCTCCTCCTCCTCCTCCTCGGAATGGGGGTCCGGTGGCAGATCTTATCTGTGGTGTCCAGCAATGACCTCTCCCCGGTGTAGGTGGACATCGTACTGAACTGTCGCCTTATAGAGGCTCACAGATTAACCCTTCATAGGGAAAGTAGGAGAGGTGGATCAGGTTCAGGAAATCCTGAAGAGCTGGGCTGAAAAGCGAGGAGATATCCTCTACCTGATGCCATTGCCTCCCTGGGGCGGAGACTAGCATTCACACATTGTACAGCTTGGTCTTGTTTTTGGTTTGTCATCCATATAAGCCGAGAGCCCTCAGTCCTTCCCATTTGAGCTTATTAATAGTTTGGCTGATCTGTGTTTGGAGTTGGACACGAAGGGGGAGGGGGCTGTACAGCAATTTTATTTCCTTCATTTATTCATCTAGAATCCTAAAAAGGAAGAAGTCGCCGAGATCCGTGAGCAGCTGCAACTCATTCACGCCTTGACAACGAAACCAGACGGCGATAAAGCGGCCACCACTGGAAAGACTGGTAGGTATCACAGTGAGAGCCTTTCCTGAGTGTCCCAATAGTGACGTCATTCTGCAGGGGCCAATTGTGGAAGAGTCCCATTGTGTCCAATGGAAGAACCATTCTGTCCAGTGGCAGACCCCTCCCATAGTGTCCAATGGAAGAGCCAGTCTGTCATGGCCAATGGATATCCAATATTGGAGCCATTTTATCAGGGCCAATGGTGGCCCAGCCCCAACATGCCCAATAGAATAGCCATTCTGTGTGTCCAGTTGCCGATCTTTACCATAGTGTCCAATGGCAAAGCCATTCTCTCACAGCCAATGGAAGAGCTGTTCTGAAATGTCCAATGGTGGAGCCATTCTGTCATGGCTAATGGTGGCCCAGTCCCATAGTACCCAATGGCAGAGTTGCTCTGTTGTGTCCAATAGCAGACTAGTCCTGTAGTTTCTGTGACGGGAGGGCACGTGGAACCCAGAATCCCTTGGAAAGGTTGGGAAAAACCATGTTTCAGCTCCCCATGCACCTATTATGTCTAAGTCACCCTGTGCCAGAGTGAGAAAATATATCTTGAATTACTTAAAATGTAAGTAATATTTATCCACAATATCTCCCAGGATATATGTAATATGACTATTCTTAGTTTGTTGATGAACTCAAGATGTTAATTGAGAGAGCTGATCACATTGTCCTCTGTACAATGTAGAAGACGGGCCGACTTCTAGTGGAGCTCCTGCTTTTAGGACAAAATGTCTTGTGGTTGTACTTATGATAGTGTATAATCTACTGTGTGAAGCTCGGTGACAACAAGTCTGACCTGTAGTGAAATTCTGATGGGCACAGAGTCACATCGGCTGCTTAACCACTTTCGGACCAATTTGCAGCCAAAGGACCAGGCCCGTTTTTGCGATTCGGCACTGCGTCGCTTTAAACTGACAATTGCGCGGTCGTGCGACGTGGCGCCCAAACAAAATTGACGTCCTTTTTTTTCCCCACAAATAGAGCTTTCTTTTGGTGGTATTTGATCGCCCCTGCAATTTTTTTTTTAATTTTTTGCGCTATAAACAAAAAAGAGCGACAATTTTGAAAAAAACGCATTCTTTTTTATTTTTTACTATAATAAATATCCCCAAAATTATATAAAAAACATTTTTTTTTTCCTCAGTTTAGGCCGATACGTAGTCTTCTACACATTTTTGGTAAAAAAAAAAAAAAAAAAAAAAAAAAAATTGCAAAAAGCCATTATTGATTGGTTTGCGCAGAAGTTATAGTGTTTACAACATAGGGGATAGTGTTATAGCATTTTTTATTAGTAATGGTGGCGATCAGCGATTTTTTTTTTTTTTTTTATTTTTTTTTTTTATTTTTTTTATTGTGACTGCGACATTATGGCGGACACATCGGATTTTTGACACATTTTTGGGACCATTGTCATTCATACAGCAATCAATGCTATTTAAATGCGCTGATTCCTGTATAAATGACACTGGCAGTGAAGGGGTTAACCACTAGGTGGCAGTGTAGGGGTTAAGTGTGCCTAGAGGTGTGTTTCTTACTGTGGGGGGCGTGGCTGTCAGCTAGTGAATGCTGATCTCTGCTCCAATCACAGGCATCTTAAAGGGGACGTACCTGTACGCCCTTATGCCTGTCCGTGCCATTCTGTCGACGTATATCGTCGTGCGCCGGTTGGCAAGCGGTTAAAGGGATTAGTTAATTAGCTCATGTTAAGTTGTTACAGGTGTATTGTTAGAGTAATATGAGCAGGGGGGGGGGGGGATCTCATCTTCTACTGTATTATAAATACTTGTCATTTTGGTTCTAATAAATCAGTCCATGTTGAGCAGCTAAGCAAGTCTTGTCTTGTTTTGGGCTTGTGAGCGGTTGCAATATCTGATATCTATATTCAGACTGGGAGGAAGTGGTATATGACGAAAGCACTCAAGCGGAGTGTAGGGACATTTCGTCACATGCCCATTGGTGGAGCTGTTCTGTGGTGGCCAATGGCACAGCTGTTTGCGTCACTGAAATGGGTTTTACCAATTTTTTTCATTTTCTGAAGCTGGGAGGGGCGGATCATATGCAGATCAGCTGACTCTGTGCTACCCAGAATACACCTCACATGCACCTCAGGGCCATAGGGGGGCACTCAGGATCACACCTGACCAGTACTGGCTCAAGGGGGTGAATACTTGTGCAACCAACACACATCTGCTTCTAACATTCGTGGAACCTTCACGTGTCTGAAGTATTCAGGTTGATTTCACTATTGAATGTTTTTCTTACATAATTTTTTTTTTCTATTGTTACCATTTTATAGATGGCAAAGATCCAATAATAACCCAAAGTTCTCCTCCGAAAAAGTATCCGAGATCCTTGAAGAGGAAACTACAACGAACGTCTCAACCATCAACCGGAACAATAGGGAGGGACGGTAAGTGCTCATCCCACTAGAGGTATTCTAATAGAAATAGTGTGACTGTGGGGGAGGGACATTAGAGTGTAAGCTTCTCTGGTACAGAAACTGATGGAACTGGCTCAGTGTTCTCTGTACAGCACTGTGGTATACACTATATTGTCAAAAGTATTGGGACGCCTGCCTTTACATGAACTTTTTATGGCACCCCAGTCTTAGTCCGGAGGGTTCAATATTGAGTTGGCCCTTTGCAGCTATAACAGCTTCACCTCTTCTGGGAGGGCCGTCCACAAGGTTTAGGAGGGTGTCTATGGGAATGTTTGACCATTCTTCCAGAAGTGCATTTGTGAGGTCAGGCACTGACTCGTGGTCTCCGCTCTAATTCATCCCAAAGGTGTTCTATCGGGTTGAGGTCAGGGCTCTGTGCAGGCCAGTCGAGTTTCTCCACCCCAAACTCGCTCATCCATGTCTTTTATGGACCTTGCTTTGTGCACTGGTGGGCAGTCATGTTGGAACAGGAAGGGGCCGTCCCCAAACTGTTCCCACAAAGTTGGGAGCATGAAATTGTCCAAATGTCTTGGTATGCTGATGCCTTAAGAGTTCCCTTCACTGGAACTAAGGGGCCAAGCCCAACCTCTGAAAAACCACCCCCACACCATAATCCCCCCTCCCCCCACACCATAATCCCCCCTCCACCAAATGATTTGGACCAGTGCACAAAGCAAGGTCCATAAAGACATGGATGAGCGAGTTTGAGGTGGAGGAACTTGACTGGCCTGACCTCAACCTGACTTTTGGGATGAATTGGAGAGGAGACTGGGAGCCAGGCCTTCTTGTCCAACATCAGTGCCTGACCTCACAAATTCTCTTCTGGAAGAATGGTCAAACATTCCCATAGACACCCTCCTAAACCTTGTGGACGGCCTTCCCAGAAGAGGTGAAGCTGTTATAGGTGGGCCAACTCAATATTGAACCCTCCGGACTAAGACTGGGACACCATTACAGGGGGTCCCCAACTTACGAACTGGGCGCTGCGGGGACCCTCTGCCATTTTGCGCGGAAATCAGCCATTCTGCGCATGTGCGGCTAGGAAAATGACGGAAAACATCGGAAATGTCCGTAATTTGCCGCGCATGCGCAGAACGGCATTCGACAGAACATCGGAAATGTCAGTGATTGTCGTTCTGCGCATGCGCGGCCGACTTACGAACATTTCCGTATTACAAACGGGACAGTCCCTGACGGGTATAGTTCATGTGCCTGTAAAGGTAGGTGTCCCAATACCTTTTGGTAATATAGTGTATGCCAGAAGTATATAAATATATAGTAATAATAGTGTGTGACTGTGGTAGAGGGGACATTAGAGTGTAAGCTCCTCTGGTACGGAGACTGATGTGACTGGCTCAGTGTTTTCTGTACAGCACTGCGGTATATGTCAGAGCTATATAAATATATAATAATAGTGTGTGACTGTGGGGGTTGGGCTGAGACAGGAAGTGGCTGCGTTGACATCCCATGTGACCTCCTCGCAGTAATTTTTGGCGTATTTTCTTATATTTTTTAGAGCTGGAGGAAGCGTTCAGGAAGTCTTCTCAGGGCGTTGGTGGAAAACTGACATTTCAGGATTTGAAGGAGGAGTTTGGCGCTCGTCTGCCGGGTCTCCATTCGCTGGAGGAATACGACGAAGATGGAGACGGTCTTTTCTCTGTCACAGAACTGCGTCCGCTGGTTAGCGCATAGCGCGTTTAAATAGTGACTGCGTCATCCTCTCCGCTGCAGATTCTTCCCGGCTCCCCCCCCCCCCCCCCCCCCCCCCCCTATAGTGGGGGGATCATTCACTAGAGACCTGACACAGCAGCCTCTGGAGCCCGACATCCAGTGACTGACTCCCCTCCTTTGTGTCAGAGACTTAAGTTTGTTGTTTTTTTGTAGTTTACATGAGCTTGCCTTAAGTTTGAGGATTGCACTTTATGTTGTGTGTAGCACCCCTCCCCCCACCCCCCCCTAGGCACCATGACCCCCCCTCCTCCAGGAGGCGGAGAATGGCGCCACCAATGAAGACGACAACTTTCTGGAGCCTCTCGTGTTGTATTTCTGAGTGCAGGACCAACGCTTCTTACCTGGAAGGAAAAGGGTTAAATGATGGACTGAGCGGTTCGTGGATTTTAATTTACAGCAGCCGGGAAGTGAGGAGCGGACCGAGAGGAGCGGACCGAGAGGAGCACTGTCCTCCTAGAATGGAATGTAGTGATGACCTTCATGTCGGGGCACGACCTTCCTCGGAGGAGTTTTACTTTTGTCTTGCTTTCCAGGCGCCGGTGACCCCCACTGTAGTAAAAAAAAAAAAATCTGACTTAATTTCAGAAAATATTTTTAAATTTAGAGATAAAAAATTTTAGATGTAACTTTGTAACCCGATTGAACTTGATGATCTGTGAGATCTGCTCCTGGGTGGGCAGTGATAAACTGAGTCCGCCTTTCCTGGGCCGACGCTTTTTGAGGATATTTTACAGAATGCGAAGAACTCCGAACGTGAACCGGCCCTCAGAACGGGGCCGAGTGAAGATGATGATTCTGGTCTTCCAAACATCCGAAATCTAAAAATGTGAATTAATAATTTCTCCAATAAAGAGATTTGTATAAAACGTGTTCTGTGGGGTGGGGTGGGCGCGCTAACGCCATTTCCTAGCATGTTTCCCCGAAAATAAGACCTAGTGTGATTGTCGGTAATGGCTGCAATATAAGCCCTCCCCTGTTTCCCCGAAAATAAGCCCTACCCTGAAAATAAGACCTACAAGGACTTTAACTAGGGCTTACTTGGGGGGTAGGGCTTATATTGCAGCCATCACCGACAATCACGCTAGGTCTTATTTTCGGGGAAACAGGGTAATAATTGGGTGATTGTTGGTAATCGTAGCGGGGGATACGGTGAGGGATCGGGGAGTAACAGGGTTGTTAGTTGAGGATCTGTCTGCAGAAATTCAGTTATTCGCAATTTATTGAGTTGATGTGACCTGTTCTTTTCCTGAAGGCCACCATGAACTGTGGTGTGCAGCTTCAGACCTGCACCCCACACAGCCCGATTAAAACCTTGGGGGGGGGCCCTATCTGGATCCCACACCGTGCGGACGTAATGTTGCGCTGGGTCCTGCGTGGGCGCTCACCTTGGCTCTCCATCATTATGGAGCCCAGACCCTGAAGACCCTTTCGGGGGTGAGCCCACCGTCATGGGCAAAGCCGGGACCCTACAGGGATCAGCACCCTGGACTTTACATCAAGTATGAGGATTAATACCTCCATGACTTTCAGTATATTAGTATTTCTGCCCAGAAGTGCCCGCAGGGAACAGCATTTACAGAATTCTACCACCAAGTCTGAAAGTTGTGCTGTTTCGTGTGGCGCATGCGCACTTCTCGATAGCAATACTGATGAGGGGGGGTGTCTGCACTGATGAGGGGGGTCTGCACTGATGAGGGGGTGTCTGCACTGATGATGAGGGGTGTCTGCACTGATGATGAGGGGTGTCTGCACTGATGAGGGGGTGTCTGCACTGATGATGGGGGTGTGACTGCACTGATGATGGGGGTGTGACTGCACTGATGATGGGGGTGTGACTGCACTGATGATGGGGGTGTGTCTGCACTGATGATGGGGGGTGTCTGCACTGATGATGAGGGTGTGACTGCACTGATGATGGGGGTGTCTGCACTGATGATGAGGGGGTGTCTGCACTGATGATGGGGGTCTCTGCACTGATGATGAGGGGTGTCTGCACTGATGATGATGGGGTGTCTGCACTGATGATGGGGGGGTCTCTGCACTGATGATGGGGGGTGTCTGCACTGATGATGATGGGGGTGTCTGCACTGATGATGGGGGGGTCTCTGCACTGATGATGATGGGGGGGTGTCTGCACTGATGATGGGGGGGTCTCTGCACTGATGATGAGGGGGGTCTGCACTGATGATGAGGGGGGTGTCTGCACTGATGATGGGGGGTGTCTGCACTGATGATGGGGGGGTGTCTGCACTGATGATGAGGGGGGTGTCTGCACTGATGATGGGGGTGTCTGCACTGATGATGGGGGTGTCTGCACTGATGAGGGGGGGTCTGCACTGATGATGAGGGGGTCTCTGCACTGATGATGAGGGGGTGTCTGCACTGATGATGGGGGGTGTCTGCACTGATGAGGGGGGTCTGCACTGATGATGAGGGGGTGTCTGCACTGATGAGGGGGGTCTGCACTGATGATGAGGGGGCCTCTGCACTGATGATGTGTTTATACTGATGGAGGGTCCATTTTCTGCACCATGTGACAACAACTGTATGTATGACACCCCAGTATACAGAGAACATTGTATATACAGATATGATGGGGGGAGGGGTGACACCCCAGTATACAGAGAACATTGTATATACAGGAGAACACACTGACAATATAGGAAAGGGAGGAGATGGCGCCCCCTTCCAGGAACTCGGCACTGTGCTGATGGCGGGGGGATCCCGGCTGCCAGCAGAGACAGCTCTTTAACTAGGCAAAGTAGGCAACCGCGAGGCCCCTGGGAGCGCGATGTCTTAGGAGACCGCCCAGCTTTCCTAATTAGTATGGAAAGTATGGTGGTACAGGAGGTATGGAGGTAACCTACAGACTCCTGGTTTTAAAATGGGGAGGTATGGGGGTACGGGAGATATGGAGGTAGAACATTATGGAGGTATAGAGATACGGGAAATATGGAGGCACAGGAGGTATAGAGGTATGAGAGGTACGGGAGATATGGAGGTCCAGGAGGTATGAGAGGTATGGGAAATATGGAACCACAGGTGGTACGGGAGATATGGAGGTGGGGGGGTGTATGGAGTTACGGGAGGTATGGAGGTACAGGAGATGTGAATGTAGCCTCTAGACTCCTGGTTTTAGAATGGGGGAAAAAGTTGGAGTAAAAACCCGGAAATTGTCCTACCGCTGGTGCAATGCCGGGAACTCCTCGGGTCAGCAGATCTGCAGCAGCAGAATGGAGGAGCGCTAGTCAGTGCGGAGACACCGACCCGGTTCTCCAATTCACACAGGTGGAGGGGGATCCTCCTTGCTGGGTCATTGTAATCTGACATTAGGAGACTCCCCTGCCTTCAGAATACACAGATCAGCGCTGCAGCCTATTACCTGCAGTACTAAGTAAGCAAAAATATACCAACAGGGTGGCCGAAGTCTTATATTCAACCGCAGTGGCCACACATAGTCCCTGCTGAACCGGCTAAATTTTGTTCCATGTATGGTCAGCATAACCTCCAATGGACATCACTGGTTTATCCTGCTCAGCGGGGGCGGGCCTTAGAGAATAGAGATCACATATGGGCAGCACCGAGGCTTAGCGGTGAGCCTTGCAGCACTGGGGTGCTTGGTTCAAATCCTGACCAGGACACCACACCTGCATGGAGTTTGCATGTTCTCCCTGTGCTTGCGTGGGTTTCCTCCGGGTACTCCGGTTTCCTCCCACACTCCCCCAATCACAAAGCGAGCCCACGAGGGGCCCTCTAACTTTGTGCAGCCCTATGTCCACTTGGATGGTGGGGCTTGCACCTCGACTCACTGTGCACGCACCGTTCATCTTCAGATATTTTACAAAACTCCTTCTGCTCCGTACTGCGCATGCGCTGCGCCTGCGCAGTACGGGGTGGACACTTTTCAATAGCCGGACTATTGGTGACAGAACACCGGGCCTGTGTTCGGCGGCGCCGTAGTAAGGTCCCGCCCCCCTAGACTGGCTTGTGTGATAGTAGATTATATCAGTGTTCCGCCTATCACACGAGCCAGTCTAGAGGGGCGTGACCTTGTTACGGCGCCGCTGAACACAGACCCGGCTCCATGACACACACCTGTATTGTCTGTATTGATGATGGGCGCAGTGAGGCTACATTTATGGGCACAGTGAGCAGTATTTATGGGCACAGTGAGCTACATTTATGGGCACAGTGAGCTGAATTTATGGGCACAGTGAGCTGAATTTATAGGCACAGTGAGGCTACATTTATGGGCACAGTGAGTTGCATTTATTGGCACAGTGAGCTACATTCATGGGCACAGTGGGGCTACATTTATGGGCACAGTGAGGCTACATTTATGGGCACAGTGAGGCTACATTTATGGGCACAGTGAGGCTGCATTTATGGGCACAGTGAGGCTACATTTATGGGCACAGTGAGCAGTATTTGTGGGCACAGTGAGCTACATTCATGGGCACAGTGAGGCTACATTTATGGGCACAGTGAGGCTACATTTATGGGCACAGTGAGGCTACATTTATGGGCACAGTGAGCTACATTTATGGGCACAGTGAAGCTGCATTCATTGACACATTAAAGCAGCATTGATGGGTACAGTGAGGCTGCAATGATGGGCACAGTGTGGCTGCATTCATGGGCACTGTAAAGCTACATTTGATGGGTACTGTGAGGCTGCACTAATGAGCACTGATAAGGCTGCACTGATAGGTACTGATAATGCTTTATGTTAACATTGTTAAAGTTGTTGTTATTATTTATTTTTGGAACTTAATTCAGCATAAAACATTTAACAATGTCATTTCATGAGATAATTTTATGAGGGCGTGTTTAGGGGCGAGTAACTTTTAAGGCCTGGCTAGTGGCTCAGGACTTGAAATTTTGAGCCCCGGTCTATAGTACCCAGGGCAACTGGTGGGGGTTTTTTTTTTTTTTTTTTTCGATAGTACCCAGGGCAACTGGTGGCGAGTAACTTTTAAGGCCTGGCTAGTGGCTCAGGACTTGAAATTTTGAGCCCTGGTCTATAGTACCCAGCCCATAGTCCATAGTACCCAGCCCATAGTCTATAGTACCCAGCTCATAGTCCATAGTCTATACTACCCAGCTCATAGTCCATAGTACCCAGCCCATAGTCTATAGTACCCAGCCCATAGTCCATAGTACCCAGCCCATAGTCTATAGTACCCAGCTCATAGTCCATAGTCTATAGTACTATGGTCTATAGTGTCTGTTTGCCGGGTCTTGTCCGCATCCCGCTGAAGCGATCGTTGATCATTATTGAAGACGCTGAGGGTTCATAAGCATCCGAAGATATACCTGTCCCCGCAGAGCTCTCAATCTGCCTGTGTGTGTGACTCGGCTCTTAAGGGGGACCACCTGCTCTGGTAAGGGTTCCCACTTATAGAGTTTGTTTCTTCAGATTGAGACCCGTCTTCCTCTTTCCATTCAAACTTTACCCTCAGTGAATGGTGATGGACATTGGAACAACAACCTTAGAGGACTTTGTCGTCCATCTATATTCATCTCTCCATACATCCATCAATTTGTGCACTCATCACTGTTTGATTTAATTGTGCATATGGACATTTGTTTGAATGATCATCATTGAAATATTTGTTATTCTCATTTTGTGTCACTTTAAGTGTAATTGCTTAATTTTAGCGCAACTTGTTCTCATGTGACGTTGCCCGTCTCCTTCCTCTCATGGGACGTTGCCCTTCTCCTTCCTCTCATGGGACGTTGCCCTTCTCCTTCCTCTCATGTGACGTTGCCCGTCTCCTTCCTCTCATGTGACGTTGCCCGTCTCCTTCCTCTCATGTGACGTTGCCCATCTCCTTCCTCTCATGGGACGTTGCCCTTCTCCTTCCTCTCATGCGACGTTGCCCTTCTCCTTCCTCTCATGCGACGTTGCCCTTCTCCTTCCTCTCATGTGACGTTGCCCGTCTCCTTTCTCTCATGAGACGTTGCCCGTCTCCTTCCTCTCATGAGACATTGCCCGTCTCCTTCCTCTCATGAGTCGTTGCCCATCTCCTTCATCTCATGAGACATTGCCCACCATCTCCTACCTCTCATGAGACGTTGCCCATCTCCTTCCTCTCATGAGACGTTGCCCATCTCCTTCCTCTCATGAGACGTTGCCCGTCTCCTTCCTCTCATGAGACGTTGCCCTTCTCCTTCCTCTCATGAGACGTTGCCCTTCTCCTTCCTCTCATGAGACGTTGCCCTTCTCCTTCCTCTCATGAGACGTTGCACATCTCCTTCCTCTCATGAGACGTTGCCCGTCTCCTTCCTCTCATGCGACGTTGCCCATCTCCTACCTCTCATGCGACGTTGCCCTTCTCCTTCCTCTCATGAGACGTTGCACATCTCCTTCCTCTCATGAGACGTTGCCCATCTCCTTCCTCTCATGTGACGTTGCCCATCTCCTTCCTCTCATGCGACGTTGCCCTTCTCCTTCCTCTCATGAGACGTTGCCCGTCTCCTTCCTCTCATGCGACGTTGCCCATCTCCTACCTCTCATGTGACGTTGCCCTTCTCCTTCCTCTCATGAGACGTTGCACATCTCCTTCCTCTCATGAGACGTTGCCCTTCTTCCTCTCATGAGACGTTGCCCTTCTCCTTCCTCTCATGAGACGTTGCCCTTCTCCTTCCTCTCATGAGACGTTGCCCGTCTCCTTCCTCTCATGAGACGTTGCCCGTCTCCTTCCTCTCATGAGACGTTGCCCGTCTCCTTCCTCTCATGCGACGTTGCCCCTCTCCTTCCTCTCATGAGACGTTGCCCGTCTCCTTCCTCTCATGAGACGTTGCCCGTCTCCTTCCTCTCATGAGACGTTGCCCGTCTCTTTCCTCTCATGAGACGTTGCCCGTCTCTTTCCTCTCATGAGACGTTGCCCTTCTCCTTCCTCTCATGAGACGTTGCCCATCTCCTACCTGTCATGCGACGTTGCCCTTCTCCTTCCTCTCATGAGACGTTGCCCTTCTCCTTCCTCTCATGAGACGTTGCACATCTCCTTCCTCTCATGAGACGTTGCCCTTCTCCTTCCTCTCATGAGACGTTGCCCGTCTCCTTCCTCTCATGTGACGTTGCCCATCTCATGCGACGTTGCCCTTCTCCTTCCTCTCATGCAACGTTGCCCTTCTCCTTCCTCTCATGCGACGTTGCCCTTCTCCTTCCTCTCATGAGACGTTGCCCATCTCCTTCCTCTCATGAGACGTTGCCCGTCTCCTTCTTCTGTTTGGAGGGCTGTTGGGGGGGGGGGCTTGTTGTGTTGGTGTTAGAGAGTTGAACTTAGAGGGTTGGGGTTTTAGGGGTATTTGAGGATTGGAGGGTTGTCGAGTTGGTGTTCGAAGGGTGGTAGGTTGGTTAGTGTAGGGGGGGGGGTGGAAGATTTGGAGGGCTGTTGGGTTGGTGTAGGGGGAGGGGGATTAGGCAGCTTGTTGTGTTGGTGTTAGAGGGTTGAACTTTAAGGGTTGTTGGTGTTAGGAGGGGTGGATAGTTTGGAGAGCTTATTGGGTTGGTGTTAGAGGGTTGAACTTGAAGGGGTGTTGGGGGGGGGGTGGGTTTCGAGGGATTGGATGATTGTTTTTGGAGGGTTATTGGGTTGGTGTTGGAGGGGTTTTCTGGGGGGTTGGTTGGTATGTGGAGTTGGGGAATGGGTGTGTTGATGTTGGGTTATAGTATGTTGGGGATTTGGGGTGCTGTGTGAAGGAGGTTCAGTCGGATTTTTCCCATCACTTCCTGTGTGGTCATTAAATTGGTGATCCCAGAATGGGAGGTGCGGTGTCCCCTCTTCCCTTAATGACCGCAGTGTCCCCTCCCCCCACAGGATCCACTGACAGTGGTGAGAGAGCACGGAGAAATGTGTGAAGATTCAGGAACATCTGGAGCTCTGCGAGACCCGAGTCACCTCCCGATCCAACACCCAGGAGGAATGTGTGGAGGAATGGTTCGACTTTTTGCATGCCAGGGACCACTGTGTGAGCAATTGGGGAGGGGAGGGTAGTTTGCTGTGTGAGTAATGAGGGAGGGGAGGGTAGTTTGCTGTGTGAGTAATGAGGGAGGGGAGGGTAGTTTGCTGTGTGAGTGATGGGGGAGGGTAGTTTGCAGTGTGAGTGTTTGAGGAGGGTAGTTTGCTGTGTGAGTGATGGGGGAAGGGTAGTTTGCTGTGTGAGTGATAGGGGAGGGTAATTTGCTGTGTGAGTGATGGGGGAGGGTAATTTGCTGTATGAGTGATGGGGGAGGGTAGTTTTCTGTGTGAGTGATTGAGGGGGAGGGGAGGGTAGTTTGCTTTGTGAGTGATGAGGGAGGGGCCTAGTGTGTGGTGGGGGAGGGGCATAGCCCTGGATTCTTTCCCCCCTTTTTCTCTCTCAGGTCGCTCACAAGCTTTTCAAACAGCTGAAGTAAACTGGCGGTCAAGTGATGCTCCGCCCGCTCTCTGGCTCCTCCCATCCCATTGATTGTGCTGTCCATCTCCTGCCTGATTGTAGCCTGTGGGCGGGGACTCGGCTGCGATTGATGAACATTGACTGTTCAGTGCTGAGGGTGGGGATGACAGCTCCAGAGTCATGCCAGGGTGGGGGTGGGGATGGCCGCTCCAGAGTCATGCCAGGGTGGGGGTGGGGATGGCAGCTCCAGAGTCATGCCAGGGTGGGGGTGGGGATGGCAGTTCCAGAGTCATGCCGGGGTGGGGATGGCAGCCCTGGTGTCTGTACCTGGCAATAGCCTGTGAGAGCCGCTTTGCCCGCAGTTGGCTCCTGGTGGTTTATTGGCTGAGCCGTCTCGCGAGGTTTGCGGCACGCACAGCGGTCCAGTATATTTATAGATTTCTGGGGATTTGGGGGTCCCGGGACCGGGAATATTTCTGGTTCTGGTCGTCTCTGAGATCGGAAGGAGGTTCCCTCACAATAAACATTTCTCAGGAGATTCTGGAAGAGAAAGGCGGGAGGGAGGAGAACATCGGGGGACAGACTGCGGCTGTCTCCAGAGACGACTCCAGCCAGCAGCACAGAACACGGATCGAATCCCTCGAAGGACAAGAAATACGAATCAGAAATACCAAAATAAACTTTATTTCATGAATGTCACACAGGGTTGTCGGAGGAGTCGCAGAGTCTGTCCTCGGTGGTGGGCGGGGTTCCCCTTTAGGTTATTGAGCCGCTCTCCCCAGGCCGCTCTGCTCCAGCGCTGACACCACAGACATGTACTTGAAGTCGTTGGGGGTGTGATTGAAGCTTTCCACCAGATGAAACCACTCCCCTCCATAGAAAAGCTGCACCTGATTGGCCAGACATTGCGCCTCCGGAACACTCTGCAGAAAACAATTAGAAACCATCAGGAATATAGAGGAGGAGCCAAACATCCCCCCCTCCCCCCACCAGTATACAGACCACAGAGGTGACCCCAATGTATGATAGGCTCTGGGTCATTGGCCCATCGGCAGGAAAACCGACCAATAAGATGATCAGTTATCTCTGGTCTGATGGAAGGGGCGGAGCCTGACAACCCTCATATCCACAAAACTCAGAATATTTAAAGACTCGGTATAGATTCACTGAAACCTCAAACCCCTCCCCTCCCCCAACCCCCACACAATTATCTAAACCAGGGGTCCTCAAACTACGGCCCACCAGGGTGATTTACCCGGCCCGTGGAGTGCCCCTTTAACATCGCAGCAATCCCCCTCCCCCTCTGCTACCTTAATGGAGACGAGAAACATGACATGTAACCAAGAGGACCAGTATTGTGATCAGGATGGGAGTATACAGAGGGCCGGGTCAGGATATATGGAAGGTGTGCGGGTATATAGAGTACAGCGCCTTAAAGTATTCATACCCCTTGAAAGTTCCCACATTCTCTCATGTTACAACCAAAAAACATAAATGTATTTTATTGGATTTTATGTGATAAACCAACACAAAGTGCCACATAATTGTGAAGTGGAAGGAAAATTTACAAATAAATATGTGAAAAGTGTGGGGGGGGGGTATTTGTATGGCGCCCCCCGGAGTCAATACTTTGTAGAACCCCCTTTCTCTACAAGTCTTTTTGGGGGTGTCTCTACCAGCTTTGCCCATCTAGAGAGGACATTTCTGCCCATTCTTCTTCTTTGTAAAATATCTCAGGCTCTGTCACATTGGATGGGGAGCGTCTGTGATCAGCAATTTTCAAGTCTTTCCACAGATTCTCAATGGGATTTAGGTCTGGACTGTGACTGGGCCATTCTAACACATGAATGTGCTTTGATCTAAACCATTCCATTTGTAGCTCTGGCTGTATGTTTCGGGTCGTTGTCCTGCTGGAAGGTGAACCCCCCCCCCCCCCCCCCCCAGTCTCAAGTCTTTTGCAGGTTTTCTTCTAAGATTGTCCTGTATTTGTCTCCATCCATCTTCCCATCAACTCTGACCAGCTTCCCTGTCCCTGCTGAAGAAAACCGTCGCCACCACATGATGCTGCCACCACCATGTTTCACGGTGGGGATGGTGTGTTCAGGGGGATGGGCAGTGTTAGTTTTTCCCCACACATAGCGTTTTGCTTTCAGGCCAATAAGTTGAATTTTGGCCTCATGTGAGCAGATCACCTTCTTCCACATGTTTGCTCCCCTCCCCCACATGGCTTCTCACAAACTACAAACAGGACTTCTTATGACTTTCTTTCTCCAATGTCTTTCTTCTTGTCACTCTTCCATAAAGGGCAGATTTGTGGAGAACACGACTAATAGTTTGTCCTGTGGACAGACTCTCCCCCCTGAGCTGTGGATCTCTGCAGCTCCTCCAGAGTCACCATGGGCCTCTTGGCTCTTCTCTGATGAATGCTCTCCTTGCCCGGCCCGGTCAGTTTAGGTGGACGGCCATGTCTTGGTAGGTTTGCAGTTGTGCCATACTCTTTCCATTTTCCGATGATGGATTGAACAGAGCTCCGTGAGATGGTCAAAGCTTGGGAGATTTATTTATAACCGAACCCTGCTTTATACTTCTCCACAACTTTATCCCTGACCTGTCTGGTGTGTTCCTTGGCCTTCATGATGCTGTTTGTTCACTGAGGTTCTCCAACAAACCTCTGAGGGCTTCAAAGAACAGCTGTATTTATACTGAGATTAAATGACACACAGGTGGAATCTATTTACTAATTAGGTGACTTCTGAAGGGAATTGGTTCCTCTAGATTTTAGTTAGGGGGTATCAGAGTAAAAGGGGGCTGAATACAAATGCCCCCCCCCCCCCACACTTCACATATTTATTTGTATCATTTTCCTTCCTCACAATTATGTGCCACTTTGTGTCGGTCCATCACATAAAATCCCAATAAAATACATTTATGTTTTTGGTTGTAACTCAACAAAATTTGGGAAAGTTCAAGGGGTGTGAATACTTTTTCAAGGCACTGTATATATATATAGAAGGCGTATGGGTATACAGCGGAAAATATATATTAAAGGATGAGGCCCCAGTGATGTTCATTGAATCAGAAAAATGCAAATAATTCAAAATATAGCAAGCTTAAAAGTCCATATGTGATGAATCCCAACATGAAAATGTGATGCTGAAAAATAGATCTCCTAGGGGCAAAGCCTGAATGGGATGTGGGATCGGGACCTGGCATGGCGGATCTTCTGCTCCGACATGTTTTGCCATAATGGCGTCTTCAGGAAGTGAAGACAGGCCTGACGAAGACTCTGCGCGACTCCGAAACGTTGCACTCTTCTTGTGTTGTGATCATGCAATAAACTATCCGTTTGGGCGCTACTTTGTGTCGATCCCATGGTGTGCTGGCAAATATCCACTGCTGGTCAGGATGGTGTCACTCCTTTGCGGGTGTCACCCGAGAAAATTAGGCTATCAGGAGAATCTCTCTAGAACTTTACAAACTGCACCCCCCCCCCCCCATCCTTTTTCCAACTCGGTGATTCTGTGTTTTCTGATATGTTATGTCTTTCACTTTGATGTTATCAGAGTAAATACAGGTGGATAAAACAAAAACTGTGCCTGTCTTTATTTCAGGCTGCACAGCAACAAAATGGGATTATTTTAAAAAGGGGGAGGGGGGCCAGGGGATTCTGTTCTCTACACGCTGTATACATTACTGAAGGCTTTCATCTGGAGGCGGGGCTACACAGGGACACACCAATCCAGGCCACACCCCCTCATTCACATATTGTGACAACCAGTGAAGTGACAGACCACGCCCACATTTCTACATTTGCAGAACAGCCTCGTGGAGAGACAACATGGCGGCACCGTACCAGGAATGTGGAGTCCATTTCCGAGTTCATCAGAACCATTCCCTTCTCCTTCTGCAGGTCGGTGTAATGATGGAAGATCAGCTGACTGGGCGCCGCGTCCCCCGCACTCTGCACCGGAGAGAGAACGCCCATTATCATTCCGCATGTGACTGCCCACCATACTACCCCATTATCATTTATAACATGACTGCCCAACATACTACCCCATTATTATCTATGACTGCCCACCACACTACCCCATTATCATCTATAATATAACTGCCCACCATCCCCTATCAAACCTCTATAATATAACTGCCCACCATACTATACTACCCCATTATCATCTATATGTCTGCCACCATACTACCGCCCCATTATCATCTATATGACTGCCCACCATACCACCTCATATTACTATCTATATATATATGACTGCCACACCATACCACCTCATTATCATCTATAACACGTTAATCATGACTGCCCACCATACCACCTCATTTATCTTCTATAACAACAACTAGACCCACACCATACCACCTCATTATCATCTAACTTGACTGCCCACCATAACACCTCATTAGTCTATACTATATACTATAAACAAACCACCATAACCACTCATATATCCATCTATAATATGACTGCCCACCATACCACCTCATTATTATCTATAATATGACTGCCACACCAAACCAAAATCCACCAAAAAACCCAACCACCTCATTATCATCTATAACACGACTGCCCACCATACTACCCTATTATCATCTATATGACTGCCCACCATACACCCCCCCCCCAATTATTATCTATTATATGACTGCCCACCATATCACACTAATATAATCTATTACATGACTGCCCACCATACCACCCCATTAGGGCAAAAGACATAATCTCCTATGGGTATGGGTGAGGAGTCGTCCAATTAGATAACAGTACACAGTGGGAGGTCTGTTAGAAGTGAGGGGTTGTCCAATCAGGTGGAAGTGCACAGTGGCAGGTCTGGTATGGGTGAGGGGTCATCCAATCAGATGACGGTGCACAGTGGGAGGTCTGGTGGGGATGAGGGGTCGTCCAATCAGATGACGGTGCACAGTGGGAGGTCTGGTGGGGATGAGGGGTTGTCCAATCAGATGACAGCGCACAGTGGGAGGTCTGGTATGGGTGAGGGGTCATCCATCAGGTGGAAGTGCACAGTGGGAGGTCTGGTGGGGATGAGGGGTCGTCCAATCAGATGACAGTGCACAGTGGGAGGTCTGGTGGGGATGAGGGGTTGTCCAATCAGAGGACGGTGCACAGTGGGAGGTCTGGTGGGGATGAGGGGTCGTCCAATCAGATGACGGTGCACAGTGGGAGGTCTGGTGGGGATGAGGGGTCGTCCAATCAGATGACGGTGCACAGTGGGAGGTCTGGTGGGAATGAGGGGTCGTCCAATCAGATGACGGTGCACAGTGGGAGGTCTGGTGGGGATGAGGGGTCGTCCAATCAGATGACAGTGCACAGTGGGAGGTCTGGTGGGGATGAGGGGTCGTCCAATCAGATGACGGTGCACAGTGGGAGGTCTGGTGGGGATGAGGGGTTGTCCAATCAGATGACGGTGCACAGTGGGAGGTCTGGTGGGGAGGAGGGGTCATCCAATCAGATGCGGGGGCACAGTGGGAGGTCTGGTGGGGATGAGGGGGTCGTCCAATCAGATGACGGTGCAGAGTGGAGAAAGGTCACCCTTAGCGGACAGTACACACAGGTTGTGTTGATCGTAGTGCCTGCCCCTCCCCCGGACGGATGACCTCACCTGGATATTGATCAGAGAGGTGAAGTGGAGCGCCGTTCCTGTCCACTGACCCACATAGAACTCGTAGCCCTCCGCCCGCGGCACCGCATACAGGAACTAGAAGAGAGAAGACCAAAGTGAAAGAAGGCAGAAGGTCGGCCATTGTTGGTGATCCCAGAACACAGGAGCCAATCACATCAATCTCTGGGAGTCTCAGTCCGCGGATGGGGGAGGAACACGAACGGCCTCAGAGAATAAGACGACTCACCGCAGGGCAGCTCTGGGCCCTCGTCCAAATCACATCAAAGGTTTCCCCCTGGAGAACATAAAAAAGAAAAAAAAAAGTCAAAGCAGTTCCACTGCAGGAAGGAGACCACCCGAGAAAATGAGGCCACCAGGGGAATCTCTAGACTAGAGCTTTACACACTGCAATACTGCAATCTCACATGTAGGTGGCGCTGTCTAAGAGTAAATAGTGACTCCAAGGTCTACACAATGATGGCGGAATTGGAGTCCATGGACTGACCCTATTGGCCAACAATGTGCAGAGGAGGATGCTGGGAAGGGACCGACTAACACACCAATTTTTTTTGTTCAATGAAAATACGGACCCGATTCCCCCACACAGACATTCGATGTGGATGGAGGAATCCCCCTGCGGAGTCGTCGTATTCTGACAGAGGAGACTTCCCGCCATCACTGTGTCACCGCCCCTCCCATACACACCTCATGGAGTGTCACTGCCCCTCCCATACACACCTCATGGAGTGTCACTGCCCCTCCCATACACACCCCATGGAGTGTTACTGCCCCTCCCATACACACCCCATGGAGTGTCACCGCCCCTCCCATACACACCCCATGGAGTGTCACTGCCCCTCCCATACACACCCCATGGAGTGTCACTGCCCCTCCCATACACACCCAATGGAGTGTCACTGCCCCTCCCATACACACCCTATGGAGTGTCACTGCCCCTCCCATACACACCCCATGGAGTGTCACCGCCCCTCCCATACACACCCCATGGAGTGTCACTGCCCCTCCCATACACACCCCATGGAGTGTCACTGCCCCTCCCATACACACCCAATGGAGTGTCACAGCCCCTCCCATACACACCCAATGGAGTGTCACTGCCCCTCCCATACACACCCAATGGAGTGTCACTGCCCCTCCCATACACACCACATGGAGTGTCACTGCCCCTCCCATACACACCCGATGGAGTGTCACTGCCCCTCCCATACACACCCCATGGAGTGTCACTGCCCCTCCCATACACACCACATGGAGTGTCACTGCCCCTCCCATACACACCCTATGGAGTGTCACTGCCCCTCCCATACACACCCCATGGAGTGTCACCTGCCCCTCCCATACACACCCTATGGAGTGTCACTGCCCCTCCCATACACACCCCATGGAGTGTCACCGCCCCTCCCATACACACCCCATGGAGTGTCCACCGCCCCTCCCATACACACCCCATGGAGTGTGTCCACCTCCACCGCCCTCCCGCGCCATACACAACCCTAAGGAGTGTCACCGACCCTCCCATACACATCCTATGCACCCCCTCCCATACACACCCCATGGAGTGTCACCACGCCCCTCCCCATACACACCCTATGGAGTGTCACTGCACCCTCCCATACACACCCCCATGGAGTGTCACTCCGCCGCCCAGCCCATACACACCCCATGGGAGTGTCACCGCCCCTCCCATACACACCCCATGGAGTCACCCCCCCCCCCCCAACCACCCTCACCGCTGCCCACAGTCCCCACGCCCACCCGCACCGCCCACCGCCCCTCCGCCACATACACACCCCATGGAGTGACAAACCCCCGCCCCTCGGCCCCTCCCATACACAACCCATGGAGTGTCACCGCCCCTCCCATACAACCCCATGGAGTGCTCCCCCGCCCCTCCCCATACACACCCCATGGAGTGTCACCGCCCCTCCCATACACACCCTATGGAGTGTCACCGCCCCTCCCATACACACCCCATGGAGTGTCACCGCCCCTCCCATACACACCCCATGGAGTGTAACTGCCCCTCCCATACACACCCTATGGAGTGTCACTGCCCCTCCCATACACACCCTATGGAGTGTCTCTGCCCCTCCCATACACACCCTATGGAGTGTCACTGCCCCTCCCATACACACCCCATGGAGTGTCACCTCCCCTCCCATACACACCCCATGGAGTAGACATGTGCACTGCCCCAAAAAAAAATTGTTTTCATTTTAATTATTGTTTTTTTTTTTTTGGTCATTCGTTATGATTGAAATTCATTATTTTGAATAAATTCGTAAATTCGAAAATTTGTAAATTTTAAAATTCTAAATACGAAAATAGCTAAAAAATAACTATTAAATTATAGGTATTGGAAATGTGGCTGTTAGTGAACGTAACGAATACGAATTTAAATGAATGGAATGTAACAAATTAATAATGAATAATAATAATAAAAGTTTTTATCATTATTATTAATTTGTTACATTCCATTCATTTAAATGCGGCATTCGTTATTTCGGATAAATTCGTATTCGTTACACAAATTTCACTAACAGCCAAAATTCAAAAGGAAATTCCAATACCTATCATTTAATAGTTATTAATGGTTAGTTATTCCTGATTTTTCCCTTTCTTCCCCTCCCCTCTCTCTTCTTCCTCTCCTTCCCCTCCCCCCGTTCCTCGGCTTTTTCCCTCTTCTTCCCCCCTTCTGCCCTCCCCCCTTCCCTCCTGTTCCTCCCCTCTCCCCCCCCCTCTCTCCCCTTCCCCGCTCCCCCCTCCCATTTTTTTCCCCTCCCCCCCCCCTTCTTTTTGTCTCACTTTTCTCCCCCTCCTTTCGCTCTCTCCCTCTCCTCCTCCCCTCCTCTCCCTCCTCTTTCGCGCTCCCCCCTTCCTCTCCCCCCTTTCCTCCCCCCTCCCCCCCTCCCCCCCCTCCCCCCCTCCCTCTTCTCTTCCTCCCTTCTCTTCACTCTCTCCCTCTTTCCCTCCCTCCCCCTCTCCTCCTTCCCTACTCCCCCTCCTCTCTCCCACCTCCCCCTCCTCCCCTCTCCATTTCTCCTCCCCCTCTCTCCCCTCCCCCCTCCCCCCCCCTTCCCCCCCCCTTTTCTCTCTCTCTCCCCCCTCCTCTCCCCCCCCCCTCCTTCCATCTCCCCCCTCTCCCCCCCCCCTCCCCCCTTCTTCCCCTAAGAAATAATAAAGAAGAATGAATAAATGAAAATGTTCTTTCCCCCCTTTCCCCCCTCCCCCTCTTTCCTCCCTCCTCTTCTTCCCTCCTCTCTTCTTTCGCTCCTCCCTCCCCCTCTGCCCCCCCTCCCCCTTCCCCCTTTAAAATTAATTTTTAAATTTATATTTTTATCGGGTGTTTCTTATTTTCGTTCTTTAAAATTTTTGATTTTCGTAATAATCTAAGTTCGGTATCATTCTAATGTCCGAATTTTTCGATGACTTCGGAAATTCGAGGGGAATTTCTTTGTGCACGGTTCGCGGTTCACAGTCCGCACGACTACGAGGTTGCACAATTTCGTCTTCTATTTCTCTTTCTCCTCTCTCTTTTTTCTCGCCTCCCATTATGATTTCTTTCTTTCTCACAATAAGTACCACCCCCCATCTGGTCTGACTGTCATAGTGGACATTTCCCCGCCCCCTCTAGCCATATCACAAACAAGGTACTGACTCTGACTCAGAAAATTCCCTCCCACTCACACAAACTCGTGATGTTATTCCGACACTCCAATTCTGCCCCTCCCATACACAGCCCTATGGGAGTGTCACTGCCCCTCCCCATACACACCCCATGGAGTGTCCTGCCCCTCCCATGCCCCTCCCATCACGACCCCATGAGTGTCACACCCTATGGAGGGTCACTGGCCCCTCACTCTCTGCACTGTCACTATCACATCCTTGCTGCGGGTAGGACTAGCTGCTCTCAGTGACAGAGGACTCACTGGCACGCCCTCTTTGGACTCTCTGACTACCCCTATCACCTATAGAGCTGTCACTACTCTGCTTCACTACTGTCTGACTCTCTACTTCACTAGGTGACTACTGGGTGCTGGACAACTTGCTGTAACTGGGCACTTGCCTGTGGCACTCTGG
Source organism: Lithobates sylvaticus (assembly GCA_028564925.1). Taxonomy (NCBI): domain Eukaryota; kingdom Metazoa; phylum Chordata; class Amphibia; order Anura; family Ranidae; genus Lithobates; species Lithobates sylvaticus. The sequence continues at coordinate 274,042,467 of CM053032.1, forward strand.
CTGGGTGACTCAGATTTGGGCACATGTGTTTCTCACAACTGCCGCACTCTGGGACTCTACTGGCCACCTTGGACTGGCTGACTTGGACTACTCTGGGTACTCTTTACTGTGACTACTGGTATGACTCTTGTGGCTGTGCTCCCTGGACTGTGCTGCTGGTCGCTGGACTGCTTTGTTCACTGGGGCTGCTGGGGACTGCTATTCTGCTGTCTGCTGACTGGACTCTGACGCTGTGGGCTGACTGGGTATCTGGTGTCACTCTGCCGCACTCTACAGACTCTGACTGCTTGGGTGGTCACTACCCTGCTGGGACTTGTGGCAGACTGCCCCTACTGATACCTGGGCAACTAACACCCTACTTCTGGATGTGTCACTGAGCCCCTCCCATCACACACCCCTGTACTGGAACTGTCACTGCCCCTCCCCTGTCACTGACACCCTCTCAGCATGGAGTGTCTTGCTTACGCTGGGACTCCTTACTGACCCATACTGGGCTACACTACCCTATGGAAGACGCCACTGGTCACTGTGCCCCTCCTATGACTGGCTGGCTTGGTGACCACAACCCTGGCTGGACTCTGCTCTTGTGGGGTGGATCCCGGTGTGCTGGGGGTTGTGGGGACTGATCTCTGGGAACCGACTGTGCTACTGCGACTACTCTTCTTAGACTGTCACTGCTGCCCTACTCCATACACACTCCCTATGCTGGCTTCAATGTCACTGGCTTGAGGGATGGCCCTCCCCTACACACCCCAACAACTGACTGTGTCACCGCCCCTCCCATACACACCCCATGGAGTGTCACTGCCCCTCCCATACACACCCCATGGAGTGTCACTGCCCCTCCCATACACACCCCATGGAGTGTCACTGCCCCTCCCAAACACACCCCATGGAGTGTCACTGCCCCTCCCATGGAGTGTCACTGCCCCTCCCATACACACCCCATGGAGTGTCACTGACCCTCCCATACACATCCTATGGAGTGTCACTGCCCCTCCCATATACACCCCATGGAATGTCACTGCCCCTCCCATACACACCCCATGGAGTGTCACTGCCCCTCCCCTACACACCATACACATACAATAAAAGATGGAACTCACCGGAATGACGGCGTACACCGCGTCCTTCGCCGAGAAAAACTCCTTCCAAATCTGAGGACAAAACAATCATATGAAAATGAGACTCCTCCCCCTGCATGTCCCCGCCTTCTTTTATGTGACCATAGACCACCTCCTCCTGCATGTCCTCTCCTTACCCATATGACTACAGACTCCCCCCCCTGTGTCCCCGCCTTCTTCATGTGCCTATAGACCCCTCCCCGCCTGTCTCTGCCTACTCCATGTGACTATAGACCCCTTCTCCATGTGACTATAGACTCCTCCCTCACCTTCTCCATGTGACTATAGAGCCCTTCCCCTTTCTCCATGTGACTATAGACCCCTCCCTCACCTTCTCCATGAGACTATAAACTCCTCCCCCTGTGTCCCGGGCTTCTTCATGCAACTATATACCCCTCCCCGCCTGTCCCTGCCTACACCATGTGACTATAGGCCCCTCCCCCTTCTCCATGTGACTATAGACCCCTGCCATGCCTTCTCCATGTGACTATAGACTCCTCCCCCTGTGTGTCCCCACCTTCTTAATCTGATTATAGACCCCTCCTTATCCATGTGACAATAGGCCCCTCCTCCTGCATGTCCCATCCATATCCATGTGACTAGAGACCCCTCCCCCTGCATGTCCTCTCTCTCCCCCCCTTTGTGTCCCCTCCCCCCCTTGTGTCATCACCTGATTTATCTCTTCAGCACTTCTCTCTTTCACCAGATCCAGATTCAGGATGGAGTTCAGAGTCTGCAAAGGAAATACACCATCAATCCATCTGGGGCAGTACACTCCATCCAGCCTGGGGGGGGGGGGGGGGGGGGGGGGGGGGGGGGGGTAGAGACAGTACATTCCAGTTTGGGGGGGGGACAGTACATTCCATTCGGGGGGGGTGGACAGTGCATTCCACTCCAAGGGGGGGACAGTACATTTCATTCCGGGGGGGGGGGGCATTTCATTCCGGGGGGGGGGGCAGTACATTTCATTCTGGGGGGGGAGAGTACATTCCATACATTCATTCCGGGGGGGGGGGGAACGGGAACTAGTACATTCCCAGTCTGGGGGGACAGTACATTCCATTCCGGGGGGGGGGGAACAGTACATTCCAGTCCTGGGGCGGGGACAGTAAAGTCCAGTCCGGGGGGGGGGAGAGAGAGTTTACATTCCAGTCCAAGGGGGGGACAGTAACATTCCATTCCGGGGGGGGGGGGAGACAGTACATTCCAGTCGGGGGGCAGGACAGTACATCCATTCTGGGGGGGGACGGGGGGACGGACAGTACATTTCCATTCCGGGGGGGTGGGACAGTACATTCCATTCCACGGGGGGGGCTCGGGGGAGGGGGGAGGCTGGGGACGGGGGGACGGGGGGGGGGGGGGGGGACGGGGGAGGGGGGAGGGGGGAGCGGGGGAGGGGGGGGGCGGGAGGGGGGGAGGGCGGGCGGGGAGGGGGGGACGGGGGGGGGATGGGGAGCGGGGACGGGGAGGGGACGGGGGTGACCGGGGGGGGAGCGGGGGGGACGGGGTGGGGGGGGGGGGACGGGACGGGACAGGGGGGGGGGGGGGGGGGGGGCGGGGGGGGGGGGGGGGGGGGGGGGGGGGGGGGGGGGGGGGGGGGGGGGGGGGGGGGGGAGGGGGGGGGGGGGGGGGGGGGGGGGAGGGGCGGGGGGGGGGGGGAGGGGGGGGGGGAGGGGGGGGAGGGGGGGGGGGGGGGGGGGCGGGGGGGGGGGGGGGGGGGGGGGGGGGGGGGGGGGGGGGGGGGGGGGGGGGGTGGGGGGGGGGGGGGGGGGGGGGGGGGGGGGGGTGGGAAGGAGGGGGGGTGGGGGGCGGGGGGGGGGGGGCGGGGGGGGGGGGGGGGGGGGGGGGGGGGGGGGGGGTGAGGGAGGGGCGGGGGGGGGGGGGGGGGGGGGGGCGGGGGGGGGGGGGGGGGGGGGGGGGGGGGGGGAGGGGGGGGAGGGTGGGGGCGGGGGGGGGGGGGGGGGGACGGAGGGGGGTGGGGGGGAGGGGGGGGGGGGGGGGGAGGGAGGGACAGGGACAGGGTGGGGTGGACGGGGGGGGGGGGGGGCATGGGGGGGGGGTCGGGGGAGGGAGGGGGGGACGGACGGGGGGAGGGGGAGGGGGGGGGCGGGGGGAGGGGGGGGGGGGAGGGGGGGGGTGGGGGGGGACGGGAGGGGGGGACGTGGGGAACGGGGGGGGGAGGGGGCGGGGGGGGGGGGGGGGCGGGGGGGGGGACAGGGGGGGGACGGGGGGGGGAGGGGGGAGGGGGGGGGGGGGGGAGGGGGGGGACGGGGACGGGGGGGGGCGAGGGGGGAAGGGGGGGGGGGGGGGGAGGGACGGGAGTGGAGGGGGGACAGGGGGGGGGGGGAGGCCGGGGGGGGGAGGGGGGGGGACAGTGGGGGGGGGGGACGGGAGGGGGGGGGGGGGGGGGAGGGGGGGGGAGGGGGGGGACGGGGGGGAGGGGGGGGGGGGGGGGGGGGGGGGGGGGGGGGGGGGTGGGGGGAGGGGGGGGGGGGGGGGGGGGGGGGGGGAGGGGACGGGGGGGGGCGGGGGGGGGGGGGGCGGAGACGGGGGAAGGAGGCGGGGGACGAGGGACAGTAGCGGGAGGGGAGGGGACAGGGGGGAGGGGTGGGGGAGGGGAGGGACGGGAGGGGGAACGGGAGGGGGGAGCGGACGGAGGGGGGGTGAGGGAGGGGGGGGGGAGGGGGGGGGGGAGGGGGACCCCGGCGGGGGGGGGGGGGGGGGGGGGACGTGGGGGCGGGGGAGGGGGGAGGAGGGGGGGGGGAGGGGGCGCGGGGGGGGGGGGGTGGGGGACGGGGGGGACGAGGAGGGGGGGGGGGGGAGGGGGGGGGGGGGGAGGCGGGGGACGGGGGGGGGGGGGCGGGGGGATGGGGGGGGGACGGCGGGGGAGGGGGGGGGGGACAGTGGAGGGGGTGGGGGGGGGGGTGGAGGGGAGGGAGGGGGAGGGGGGGAGCGGGCGGGGGGAGGGGACGGGGGGAGGGGGGACCGTATTCCAGTCTGGGGGGGTGGTACTTACAGTGGGTGGAGGATACCCAGTCCTGTTCCTAGGAGTGAAGATATATCTAAAACATACAGGAAGGAGAGGTGCTCCACCCCCATCCGCAAAATCTTCTGCCGGTTGTCATATTACACAACCCCGTTCTCTGGCCTCCATTCCATCCACCCCGCCCCTCCACCGCTGTCCAACCCCTCTCCTCCCACCACTGTCCACATTTGATGCTCCCCATAGCCGGTTTGTGTTTTGTTTCCCAATCAGCTCAGCGTGCCGAACTATAAAACAACACACAGATTCCACCAATCACATACAATGCAGATAAAATGGTTTTAGCAATCTGACAACGCCCTTATTAGAATCTGGCCACGCCCTTATTAGGAATCTGGCCACGACCTGCTGATCTTTGGGCCAGCTTGGGATACTGATGAGTTCCCGTCCTGTAACGGGATTCTCTTCTTTCAGGGATTAATGAGCTTCTAACCAGTGTGACCCCCCCCCCCCAGTGGACATGTTTGTCCAACATGCTGCCCATTTGCGATCAGCTGTTGCGCAGGCCGTTGGAGGGCTTGACAGTTTGGACGAGCACAAGCCAACCATGGCGAGAGCCAACCCGTGTGCCAGGGGCACCGGGGAGGAGCCACCAGTGTGCCAGGGCACGGGAAGGAGCCATAGCTGTGAAGGAGGGAGCCAGAGGAGCAGGAGGGCCAGGAGAAGGGACGGAAGCAGTTGAGAAGGAAAGGACAGGAGGAGCCACCAAGGGCCAGCGAAGACAGAGCCAGAGCAGGGGCAGGGGGACCAGGAGTGAGGGCAGCCAGCGGGAGAAAACAGGCAGAAGAGGCAGAGAGGCCCAGCCAAGATGGCAATAAAGCAAGGAGCAGAGAGATAGAGAGGAGGAGGTGTATACTTAAGTGGGGGTTGACAAGGCCACCCGGATGGACAGTTTGGAGAGCACAAGCAACTCAAGGGAGGAGCCAACCCGTGTGCCAGGGCCACCGGGGAGGAGCCAGCCCGTGGGGATGAGGGGCGGGTAATTCTATTATATGGTTAGTGATGATCACATGATGGGGGCGGGGTTAATTATCTTATACGGTGAGTGACGGTCACATGACTTACCTTATTCCTTGTGAAGTTTCCTCTGGGTGATCCCACCTGCGGGGGAGGGACAGACACAGATTGTTACAATGAAACACTCACAATTCCGCCACCATCTAGGGAGGTGATATTGGAGGACGCACCCTCTCCTCCACCCTGCGGGCGAACTCAGCTTGTCTGGAGGATCCCAGGGGCCGCGACGTCACCTGCGTCCTCTTCTCCATCCGAGTCTCATACACAGCCGGGTCCGACCTGAGAGGAGAAATAAACATCTCAGTCTGGTTGTGCCGGGACTCCGCCCATAACTAAAGGAGGCTGGAGGACTCCGCCCATAACTAAAGGAGGCTGGAGGACTCCGCCCATAACTAAGGAGGCTGGAGGACTCCGCCCATAACTAAGGAGGCTGGAGGACTCCGCCCATAACTAAGGAGGCTGGAGGACTCCGCCCATAACTAAGGAGGCTGGAGGACTCAGCCCATAACTAAAGGAGGCTGGAGGACTCCGCCCATAACTAAGGAGGCTGGAGGACTCAGCCCATAACTAAAGGAGGCTGGAGGACTCAGCCCATAACTAAGGAGGCTGGAGGACTCAGCCCATAACTAAAGGAGGCTGGAGGACTCAGCCCATAACTAAAGGAGGCTGGAGGACTCCGCCCTTAACTAAGGAGGCTGGAGGACTCAGCCCATAACTAAGGAGGCTGGAGGACTCCGCCCATAACAAAGGAGGCTGGAGGACTCAGCCCATAACTAAGGAGGCTGGAGGACTCAGCCCATAACTAAGGAGGCTGGAAGACTCCGCTCATAACGAAGGAGGCTGGAGAACTTTGCAAGATCCTCCCCTGATCCCGGGTGCGACGCTCCGCAGATCCTCCCCTGATCCCGGGGGCGACGCTCCGCAGATCCTCCCCTGATCCCGGGGGCGACGCTCCGCTGATCCTCCCCTGATCCCGGGGGCGACGCTCCGTAGATCTTCCCCTGATCCTGGGAGCGACGCTCCGCAGATCCTCCACTAAACCTGGGTGCGATGCTCCGCAGATCCTCCCCTGATCCTGGGTCCTAGGCTATGCTGATCCTCCCCTGATCCCGAGTGCAATGCTCCCCAGATCCTCCCCTGATCCCTGGTGCGATGCTCCGTAGATCCTTTTCTGATCCCGGGGGCGACGTTCCGCAGATCCTCCCCTGATCCTGGGTCCTAGGCTCTGCTGATCCTCCCCTGATCCCGAGTGCGACGCTCTGCAGATCCTCCCCTAATCCTGGGTGCTATGCTCCGCAGATCCTCCCCTGATCCCGGTTGCGAGGCTCTGCAGATCCTCCCCTGATCCCGGGTGCTATGCTCCGCAGATCCCTACCTAATCCCGGGTCCTAGGCTCTGCTGATCCTCCCCTGATCCCGGGTGCGACGCTCTGCAGATCCTCCCCTAATCCTGGGTGCTACGCTTCGCAGATCCACCCCTTAGCCCGTGCGACCTCCGCCCAAAGGAACATCCCCCCCTGATCCGGGTCCTATCCACACTCGGTCTAGTTTCTTAGCTGATCCCTAGGTTTCCCTCTGATCCCGGGTCCCCTAGGGGGGCCCCCACTCCCTTCGCTCCCTCATTCCACCCCTCTCGGCTCCGCCCCACCTCTCTCCCCCTCCCTCCCCCACCACACCTTCGAACAATCCCACTTTATTCCTCACCCATCAGGCAGTACTTCCTCCTCTCCCACGCCTCCCTCCACCTCCTCACCCTCCTACCTCCCTCTCTGCCTCTCTTCTCTACCTTGATCCCTTCTCCTACCTCCCCTTCCAGCACTACTCACAGTCTCCTCCTGCCTCTCCCACCACCTTCCTACTCATTGTACATAGACCCTCCTCTACTTCCGCCTCCGTTGCCTTCCTTCTTGCTTCCTCTCTCCTTCCCATTTCCCTGGCCTCCTCTTTTGCCTCACCTCACCCAACCTGAAATCCCGGTCCTAGTTCCGCAGATCCTCCCCTGATCCCCGGGAGCAGACGCTTTGTTGCGATCCTCCCCTGATCCCGGGTCCGCAGATCATCCCCTGATCCGTGTTGCTACGCTCCGCCAGAACATGCCCTGTGCGACGCTCCGCAGATCCTCCTCCCCCTGATCCTGGGTCCTAGGCTCTGCTGATCCTCCCCCTGATCCCGGTTGCGAGGCTCGGCAGATCCTCCCCTAATCCCGGGTGCTATGCTCCGCAGATCCTCCCCTTATCCCGGGTCCCAGGCTCTGCTGATCCTCCTCTGATCCCGGGGGTGACGCTCCGCAGATCCTCCCCTGATCCCGGGTCCTGGGCTCTGCTGATCCTCCCCTGATCCCGGGTGCGACGCTCCGCAGATCCTCCCCTGATCCCGGCTGCGGCGCTCCGCAGATCCTCCCCTGATCCCGGCTGCGGCGCTCCGCAGATCCTCCCCTGATCCCGGGTCCTAGGCTCTGCTGATCCTCCCCTGATCCCGGGTCCTAGGCTTCTACTGTTCCTCCCCTGATTCAAAGGTGCAACGCTCTGTCAAGATCTCCCTTTATCCTGGGTGCGACGCTCCACAGATCCTCCCCTGATCCCGGAGCGATGCTCCGCAGATCCTCCCTGATCCTGGGTCCTAGGCTCCGCAGATCCTCCCTGATCCCGGGAGCCACGCTCCGCAGATCCTCCCTGATCCGGGTCCTAGGCGCTGCTGATCCTCCCCTGATCCTGGGTCCTGGGCTTGCTGATCCTCCCCTGATCCCAGGTGCTTGTCGCTCTGCTAGGATCATCCCCTTATCAGGGGGGCAGTCGCTCCGCTGTTCCTCCATACTGATTCCGGGGGGGCAGTCGCTCCCGTAGATCTTACCCCTGATTACGGGAGCGATCGCTCCGCAGATACCTCCACTAAACCTGGGTGCTCATGGCCTCCGCAGATCCTCCCTGATACTGGGTCCTAGGGCTCATGATGGAATCCTCCACTGATCGCCTGTCCCGAGTGGCGATTGCTCCGCTTGTTCCTCCCCTGGAATCCCGCGGAGCGATGCTCCGTTAGAGATTTTACCCTGATCCCGGGTGGCGAAGTTCCGCAGTTAAGCCAATGTTCGCTGGGTAATAGGCTACTGATGAATCACCTCCACTGTATCCCGAGTGCCTACGCTCTGCAGATTATCCCCTAAATCCTGGGAGCTATGGCCTCCGCAGAATACTCACCCATGTTCCCGGTGATTGCGAGGATATGCAGATCCTCCCATCAATCAGGTGCTGTGCTTTGCTCGCTGATCCCTACCTAATCCCGGGTCCTAGGCTTGGCTGATCCTCCCCTGATCCCGGGTGCGACGCTCTGCAGATCCTCCCCTAATCCTGGGTGCTACGCTTCGCAGATCCTCCCCTGATCCCGGGTGCGACGCTCCGCAGATCATCCCCTGATCCCGGGTCCTAGTCTCTGCTGATCCTCCCCTGATCCCGGGTCCTAGGCTCCGCAGATCCTCCCCTGATCCCGGGTGCGACGCTCCGCAGATCCTCCCCTGATCCCGGGTCCTAAGCTCCGCAGATCATCCTCTGATCCCGGGTGCGACGCTCCGCAGATCATCCCCTGATCCCTGGTGCAATGCTCCGTAGATCCTTTTCTGATCCCGGGGGCGACGCTCCGCAGATCCTCCCCTGATCCTGGGTCCTAGGCTCTGCTGATCCTCCCCTGATCCCGGTTGCGAGGCTCTGCAGATCCTCCCCTAATCCCGGGTGCTATGCTCCGCAGATCCTCCCCTAATCCCGGGTGCTATGCTGCGCAGATCCTCCCCTAATCCCGGGTCCCAGGCTCTGCTGATCCTCCCCTGATCCCGGGTCCTGGGCTCTACTGATCCTCCCCTGATCCCGGGTGCGACGCTCCGCAGATCCTCCCCTGATCCCGGGTCCTAGGCTCTGCTGTTCCTCCCCTGATCCCAGGTGCGACGCTCTGCAGATCCTCCCCTAATCCTGGGTGCGACGCTCCGCAGATCCTCCCCTGATCCCGGGAGAGACGCTCCGCAGATCCTCCCCTGATCCTGGGAGCGACGCTCCGCAGATCCTCCCCTGATCCCGGGTCCTAGGCTCCGCAGATCCTCCCCTGATCCCGGGAGCGACGCTCTGCAGATCCTAGGCTCTGCAGGAAATAACAAATGCTGATTTATTTTACCAGCAATGAAGTCAGAATTTATTATAATTTGTGATTGTAATTTTGACTTTCTCCTTCACCTCTACACTGGGAAGACTTCTATAGCGCCCCCTTGTGGAGGATTTCATGCACTGCACCCCCCCGCACACACCTTCTGAGATCTTCGATCTTCCGCCGATATTTGTTGTAGAACGGATTTTCGTCTACCGAGAAGACCCTCATCTGTTCCCACAGACCCCCCAGGGGCCCCGGACCTCCAGCCCGGCTCCTCACTGCCAGGAAACCCCGGAATCCCAGGCTCATCTGCACCAAGGCGGCCGCCATTTCCCCCTCCCGCCACATCCGGTCCGACCGAAAACAGCGGAGGATGCACAAACGTTCCGCTTCCAGCCAGTCCTTGCGTGTTCTTCCACCGCCGGCCGCCGGGGGGCGCTGAGATATTTGTTTACTTCCACTGCCGGCCGCCGGGGGCGCTGAGATCTCAGTGTACTTCCACTGCGGGCCGCCGGGGGCGCAGAGATATTTGTATACTTCCTTTACCGGCCGCCGGGGGCGCTGAGATCTCAGTGTACTTCCACTGCCAGCCGCCGGGGGGCGCTGAGATATTTGTGTACTTCCACTACCGGCCGCCGGGGGCGCTGAGATCTCAGTGTACTTCCCCTGCCGGCCGCCGGGGGGCGCTGAGATATTTGTGTACTTCCATTACCGGCCGCCGGGGGCGCTGAGATCTCAGTGTACTTCCACGGTCAGCCGCCGGGGGCGCTGAGATATCAGTGTACTTCCACTGCCGGCCGCCGGGGGCGCTGAGATCTCAGTGTACTTCCACTGTCAGCCGCCGGGGGGGGCGCAGAGCTATTAGTCTATTTCCACTGCCGGCCGCCGGGGGCGCTGTGAGCTCCGGGAACGGGGACGCACGACTCTGTTGTCCAGACGCTGTGAACCCGCCCCCCCGCCGTTTCCAGGGCAATGCATTCCACCGGTCGCAAATAGCCAATCAGAAGCCGCCGAGGAATCCGAATTGGCCAATAGGAACCGCCGCCGGGAGACTTAAACCGAGAACCGGAAACTGGAAACCAGACAACATTGCCAGAGATCCGGAGCGTAACGGCCGAGAGACACTCAACAGAACCCGAACCGGCACCGAGCTCAATACCGAACCGACACCGAGCTCAATACCGAACCCGAGCTAATACCGAGACAGTACCGAGCTCAATACTGAACCGACACCGAGCCATGTCCCTCCGCATCACCCGGGTGAGTCCGACCGCCGCTGCCTCCTATATACCGCTATCCTGTGTATATACCTCTCCTATATACACTGTATATCTATCTCCTGTGTATCTCTAGTATAGTTGCCATCTCATCCCTTTAAACCTGAACATATATATTATTATTATTAATTACACGGATTCTGTGGCTGATTTAAGGCGGTTTATAAACTTTATCCTGAAACTGTGTAGTTATTCTGTGTTTTTGGGTTTAAAGGGATGAGATGACAACTCCACTCTGTATACACCGATATAGACATGTGTACCCCCCCCCCCCCCCCGCTATAGTGTATATCCCCCATAAATATGTATGATGTGTACACCCTCCCCCGCTATAGTGTATATCCCCCATAAACATGTATGATGTGTACACCCTCCCCCGCTATAGTGTATATCCCCCATAAACATGTATGATGTGTACACCCCCCCCCCTACAGATCACATGGGAATTTCCATAGAAGAGAAATCCCCCCTCACTATACAATGTGTGTGTATATACCCTATAGGTCACATGGGGGTCTCCATAGAAATTACCCCCCCTATATAGACACGTATGTGGACACATTCTCCCTCCCCCCCACTATATGTGTATACCCCCCACACCCATAGAGACATGTGTGCACCATCTCCTCCCTCCCCCCTACAGGTCACATGGGGGTTTCCATAGAACAGAAATCACCCCTATTATAGTGTATACCTACTCCTCCCTCCCCCTACAGATCACATGGGGTGTCCATAGAGGAGAAATCACCCCCCACTATAGTGTGTGTGTGTGTATATCCCCCCCATATAGATATATAATGTGGACAACTTCTCCCTCCCCAGTATACAATGTGTATACCCCCCACACCCATACAGACTTATGTGTACATCTCCTCCCTCCCCCTACAGGTCACATGGGGGGGGGGGGGGGTGATTTCATGGAGGAGAAATTACCCCACTATACAATGTGTATTCCCCCCCCCCCCTCCCCCTCTATAGACATGTATGATGCATACACCTCCCCCTCCTACAGATCACATGAAGTGGTCATAAAGGAGACATCACCCCCCCCCCCCCCCCCCCCCCCCCCATATACACGTGTACACCTCCCCCCCACTATAGAGTGTATATCACCTCCCATAAACATGATGTCTTCTCCCCCTACAGATCACATGGGGTGTGCATAGAGAAATCACCCCCTTACTATACAGTGTATATATCACCCCCCCCCCCCCCCCCCATATAGACGTATATGATGTGTACACCTTCTCCCCCTCCTACAGATCGCATGGGAATTTCCATAGAAGAGAAATCACCCCCACTATACAGTGTATCTCCCCCAATATAGACATAGATGTGTACACCCCCCTAACTGCACAATGTATCTCACAACCCTACATATCATGTGGGGATCCATAGAGGAGCAATCGCACCCCCATATACAATGTGTACACCCCCCCTCCAATACTTTAAAGAGATGGAGGAGAAATTGCCCCTATAGATTACATGGGGAGGGGGGGGTTCCATAGATTAGAAAATGCTGTCACCCTCCCTTCAGATCACATGGGGGGGGGGGGGTGTTCATAGAGGAGATGTCCCCATATAGGGGGGGGGGCTGATTGGGGGGGGGGGGGGGGGGGGGGGCATGTGTACACCTTCTCTCCTCTTCTCCACCCTTACAGATCACATTGGGGGGGGGGGGGGCATAGAGGAGTAACCACACCTCCCCCTCCCTTGTATCAAATGTATACAATATGTACACTTCCCCCCCTCCAATACATCAGAGGGGTAGATGGGAGGAGAAATCACCCCCATATACAAAGTATATACACCTCCCCTATAGATCGCATGGGGGGGGGACTGTACATTAGAAAATACTGTACACCTACAGATCACCAGGGGACCACTTTAGAGGAGTCTCCTACCCCATACAGTGTACACTTCCCCCCACTGTACATAACATTGTGTATACCTTTACCCTCCCCCCTACAGTTTACATGGAGGCAAAAATCACCCCTATAGACATATGATGTGTAAACCTTCTCTCCTCCACACCCCTCCCCAAATTATATACAATGAATATACCGCTCCCTCCAGATCACATTGGGGGGGGGGGTCCATAGAGTATTTGCACCCCCTCTATACACCTCTAGTAGCTCTCTGATGGTCGCTCTCTCTACAGAACATGCTGTCCAATGCAGAGAACAACGTGAAGAGTGGAGTTATCGGGAAGATGGCAGCTAAGCCAGCGCTGCGTCCCCGCGCCGCCCTGGGCGATATTGGGAACAAAGCCGATACCAAGATGCCCCTAAAGAAGGTAACATCTGAGACTGTGGAGGAGGGGTGGAATCTCCTGATGGGGATGACGCTGGGCTCAGGGAGAGGTGACGGATCTTTGGGGAGAGGTGACGGATCTTCTGCAGGACTCACCACCATCTCCTCCTCTTTTCTAGGAACAGAAACCGGCTGTGAAACTTGTAAAGAAAGTGAAGCCGGCAGAGAAGATTCCGGAGCCAAAGAAAGTGAAGGAGGAAGCCGTCTGTATAAAGCCACAGCCTGTGCCGGTATGATGGTGGGGGATGGGGCCTGACACCGGCCGTTGAGGTGTTCACACCTTGGGGTGGTTCATGTCTACTTGCACTTGGGTACTTTGCTCGGGACGTTGGTGGGGGTGCGGTGTAAGGACCTCCAGCTATGACTGGCTTTAGATTGATTTCAGTCACCCCTCCCCCCCCTTAACCATCTTCTCCGCTCGCAGGTGGAGGTCCCCAGCTCCCCCAGCCCCATGGAGACGTCAGGCTGCCTCCCAGATGAGCTGTGCCAGGCCTTCTCAGATGTCCTCATCCAGGTGAAGGATGTGGATGTCGATGACGAGGGGAACCCCATGCTGTGCAGTGAATATGTGAAGGACATCTACTGCTATCTGAGGAGTCTGGAGGTGAGCGGAGTCTGTGGGCTGGAATGGCCATGAGGAGGAGATGGACTACAGGTCCCAGGAAGATGGAATATTTTATTGGTTCTGTTGATGGGTAAATGTGACTCGGCTCTCCTCTTCTGTCTCCAGGAAGCGCTGGCGGTGAGGCCGCACTATCTCCAAGGCCAGGAGGTGACGGGTAACATGCGGGCGATTCTCGTAGACTGGCTGGTCCAGGTGCAGATGAAGTTCCGCCTTCTGCAGGAAACCATGTTCATGACAGTTGGAATCATCGATCGTTTCTTGCAGGTGAGGTGATGCCTGGTGGGGAGGGTGTGGGATCCATGTGGAACCTCCAGGTGTCTAATCACCTTTTTCCCCCTCTGCTCAGGATAACCCAGTTCCCAAGAACCAGCTCCAGCTGGTGGGCGTGTCGGCCATGTTTCTTGCTGCCAAGTATGAGGAGATGTATCCTCCAGAGATCGGAGACTTCACCTTTGTGACAGATCACACCTACACCAAGGCCCAGATCAGAGACATGGAGATGAAGATTCTTCGCGCCCTGAAATTTGCCATGGGCAAACCCCTCCCCCTGCACTTCCTCCGCAGGGCGTCCAAGGTTGGCGAGGTAATTGAGGCCTTCTGGGTCGCTCTGTCCGTCCATTGGAGATGGGAAATTGCAGGATGGATTTTGTTCAGTTTTCTGAGAACAAGTCATTCCAGTGTCCTCACCTGACTTTAAAATCTTTTTTAAATGGGTTACTTTGATCCCGGGGGGAGCAGCAGCCATATTTGCTTCTGCTGCACAGTGTTGGTCATCTTACTTTAAAAAAGTAATTAGTTAAGTTACAAATTGCTTCTCCCAAAAAGTAATTGCGTTAGTAACTCAGTTACTACATTGGAAAAGTAATTAGTTACTCAGCAAAGTAACTGACTTTTTTTTTTTTTTTTTATATTCTATCGTGTAACTAAGGGGCGGGTCTAGTATTACTGTAACCAAGGGGCACATTAATTATTATATTTGTTATATATCGTGTAACCACAAGGGGCTGCTCTATTATTACTCTAACCAAGGGGCAGATCTGTTATAGCGTGTAAGCAAGGGGCGGGTCTATTATTATTATATCATGTAAGGGGCGGGTCTATTATTATTATATTGTGTAAGGGGCGGATGGCTACAGAAGAGGGGCGAATGTTAAATTAATGGGCAGAGCTCGATGTATAACAATAATAAATGCGCCCCTTGGTTACAGTAATACTAGACCCGCCCCTTAGTTACACGATAGATGCCCCTTGCAGAGTAGCACGAGCATCAGGAGCGTGCGGCATCGCCTCGTACAATTGCATGTTAACTGCGCCTGCGCGGTGTAGAGTTCACTCAGAGCTGTTTAGGTTTGGCAATTTTCGGAAGCTCCGTAGTTATTTGTACTGCGCCTGAGTAGTACAGGGGGGTCCTTATCCGGCGGGAACTTTTTCGGCAGGACACCGGAATTACACTACTGCCATCTAGTGGCGGTAGATGTAATTGGGGTAACTAAGCCAAAGTAATGGGAACTGAGTTACCATGAGGGGAAAAGTAATCAGTTAGATTACTCGTTACCCTCTAAAGTAACTGCGTTATGTAACTCAGTTACTTGCATCACTGCTGCATGGCCATTTACACTGTAAACTGGGGGTACCTCATGAACACATCCCAGTGTTGCCGACCTGGTCTTCACCTCAAGGCTCCAGTGTACCTAATCCTAGGATACCAAGCTGCAGGGAATGCCTCAAATCAGTCAGGCAGGTTCTTCTCTGAACACTCCCGAGCTCTTCTGTGGGCATCCCCCCCCCCCCCCACTGGCACCAGGAGATGTAGGTTTGCCTCAGGTGCAACCATGCCCTCGACACCCCAGCAGTCCTGATCCCACAGTACTGTGCCCTCCTGACCCCCACCAGTACTACATCCTGCTGACCTCTGAATGCTGCTTGACTTTCCACTTGCTTGCCAGAAATCGGCAGATAGCCGGGCCTGACCCTAGTCAGGAAAATCGGCCTGCTGTAACGGATGTATTTTCATGATCTAAGTTTATATTTTTAAAGTGACATTTTGTTTTAGTAGGGGGGGGGGGGGGGGGGGGCTTTCTAGGAAATGTAATCACTTCCTGCCCACATGCTGTCATGACATCACAGACTTTGTGGTATCTGGGTGCAGTTGCAGGCATCGTTCAGATCATCTTTTACCGCCGTCGATTCCCTGCACCGTAAGAACAACCGTAGCAGTTGATCGGTAGTTCCTTACAGGCAGCGGGAGGGGACAGCCCTCCGGTGCTTCTACCAGCTTGCCCGTGCGTTCGGCGAGCCGGAGAAGAAATCAGCCAGTGCCTGAAGTTGACCATAGAGAATCTGGCAGGCCAGATCTTCCCCAGAATTCTGACATTTCGGAGGCTGGGCGTGATGTTTTGACATCACTCCTGACCTCTGCATTGGGGGGAAAAAATTAAGTTGCCTGCAGCTGGGAAGCCAAAATCCTCTTTATATTTCAGGCTTCCCTGAGGAAAGATCTGGGGAGTTGTAGACCCCCAGATCTCAGTGTAAAGGGGACCTGTCATGTCCTATTCCAAAGAATGTTTATATTCCTTGAGGGGGGGGTGTGAACAAAAAAATGTAGAGTCAATAGTGAGCCCTTTAAAAAGGGTTTATTCTAACGCATACAGAAGTCATGCCCACATAGGTAAACGGCGTTCAAACCGCACATGTGAGGTATTGCTGCAAACGTTGGAGCGAGAGCAATAATTCTAGAGCTCTGTAACTAAACTGCTAACTTGTGTGCTTTTAAAGCATCACCTATGGGGATTTTTAAGTACCATTTGGCACCATGGTGTGCGCAATTTTAAAGCGTGACATGCTGAGTATTTACTCAGCGTAACATTATGCAAAATTTGACTTGTTGCAATGACTGCCATCTAGAAGAGTAGTGCCAGAATTGGCCTGGGGGGGGGGTCTGTATCTCAGTGATCTCTCATGTTGGCCAGGTAGATCTCCATCTCAGGGGTTGCTTAACGTGTCTGAATGATATGATGGGGGAGGGGTGTGCTCTGGTTAGACCTGTTTGTCCCTCGGTGACGGTTCATGTTCCTCTCCTCCCCAGGTTACAGCGGAGCAGCACAGTCTGGCCAAATATCTGACAGAACTGGTCATGGTGGACTATGAGATGGTGCATTATCCTCCCTCACAGATCGCAGCCGCTGCTTCCTGCCTGTCCATGAAGGTCCTGAATGCTGGGGACTGGGTAAGTACCCGCATCGGCCCCTGATGCGTCATGATCTAATATCGGTCATTCTGCTGCTCCGCTCTGAACTGAGAAATCTCTTCCAGACTCCAACGCTGCAACACTACACCATGTATTCTGAAGACTCTCTGCTTCCCATAATGCAGCACATGGCCAAGAATGTGGTGAAGGTGAACAAAGGACTCACAAAACAAATGGTGAGCTTTCCAATACTGGACATGATTGGGGGGGGGGGGGGGTGTAGCCATTGGTTGACTGAATTGTGCACCATGTTGGATTACATTTCTGGATTGTTAACTTGGGGGTTCCACGTCTTGGTCAATCCCACCTGAAGGTAAAGTGACCATGGCTTTTCCCATTCAACACAAGGAACATTGGCTGGTCCCTGCAGTTGTTGCCTTCTGATCACCCCATTCACCTCGGAGGTGAGTACCAGTTCTGGTGTGGCTGCTTCCATGCTGGAGATTTCTGTCTCTCCATATGGAACATGGATCTGCCATGCTGAGCTCAAAGTAGAGCTGGGCACCCCCAACTCCCCAAACTGCACACCATTCCAGACCAAAACCAGTGGATAAACAATGGCATTATTTTCCTTTTCCAAGTTCTCTCACACGGTAGGATTAGACAGTTTCAAGCCCTCAAGGACAAATTCAACCTCCCCAGCCGCATGCTTTTCCGCTACCTCCCAGCTCCGCCATGCCCTCAACTCCCAATTCGGTGAAACTATCCCCAGACTCGAGGCCCTACCAATTACGAATGTTGTCCGCGGTCAAGACCCCAAGAGATTGACCTCCTTTTTCTATAACCACCTTAACGCCAGCGGCCACTGAATGGGCATTCCACCTTAAAACTAAGTGGGAGGCGGACCTGGGGGTGGTTGAGGACAACTGGGAAGATGCATTAGTTGCCTCAAAGTCTCCCCCAAACTGTCAGACAGGCTCACACACCTATATATGCTCCATAGGTCCTATCTCACCCCCACCCGACTGTCCAAATTCAAACCTGATACAAGCCCTTCATGCCCCAAATGCAGTGACCCACGAGGCACCTTCTACCACCTACTATGGTCATGCCCAAAACTCCAAGAATACTGGTCTCAGATTGTTAAGTTCCTCCACGATCGAATGGGGTCTCCCTTGACCCTGTGCCCCCGCCAGTGTCTCCTCGGCATCCTCCCCCCTTCCAGAAGAGGAAAAACATCTCAGCACATTTCTCCAGGAATCACTTTTCCTAGCCAGGCTGCTAATTGCTCGCACCTGGATCAGAGCAACACCTCCCACCATCCAGCAATGGAAGGGGACGATCAATGCCACACTCCCCTACAAAAAGGTGCTTTACAAGCAGAGGATGCCCGGCAAAATTTAATAAAATCTGGGACAGGTGGGTAGAGGACTCCGCCACCTGAACTGACCCACACCCGCCTAGCTTCGCCCCACTTAGGCGAGGCCTCCCGCCAACTTCTGATTAGGCACAGCCCCACTTACTATATACCTGCATTGGCCTGAACCCCCCCCCCCCGCCCACCATCAAAGCTCAGTCTCGCAAACCACGCCCTCTCCTGCCCCCGACTGCTTGCTCCGCCTGGTCCCTTATACGAAATCTTGGTATAGCCGCAATATTACCTCGCTATCATATGCACAGTTATGTCAGATGTTTTACCCTTGATTATGGTGCATGTTGCACCCTGTATTCGAATATGTATCCGTTTGTTATGCTCAAACGTTTTTTTTGATCAAAAAAAGTAGAGCTGGGCAATTTGGCTCCAACTGCTTCCCCCAGCTCAGTGCCAGTCATTGGCCTTCATGACATGGGCTCACTCCCCTGGAACAAGCGTATGTATAGCCATGGTTAAAGGCAAAGGTTACTTTTTTTTGTTTTTTAACCTGTTGCACCCTAAGTGTGTGTTCTCAGACTCTTAGCAATGCACCCCCCCCCCCCCCCCCATGCACAGCGATGTCATTCCATTCTGCTCCCTGTAGGTTTCATCTGTCACCACGACAGGCAGTCTTTAATCTTAATGGACTGAGCGTTATGACCTAGTCCATTCACACTTCCTCTGACCAGATACTCCTGTACAGAGTGCCTGACATTGCACCCTAAGGCCCCTTTCACACTTATATGACTTGTCCCACGATTTGGGACTGCAAAGTAGCATGACAAGTCGGGGGGACCTCCCATGATTACCAATTACAGCCATTCATATTAGTATGACTTCAAGTCGTTCCGACTTCAAAGTAGTCCCTGCACTTTTACACAGACATTCCTTGAAATGGTGGCAACATTGCGTGACTTTGAAGTCGCACAAGTGTGAAAGGGGCCTGAGCCAGGGACTGCTTCTCTTTGCAAAAATTTAACTTTTCATAAAGGTGATCTTGCCCTTTACTGGATCAATGCTAAGTTTTTGGGTTGGTGAAGAATGGTGACTATCCTGAGGCTGACCAATGACTCGCTCCTGTTCTGGGTCTTTACAATGCCCAGCAGATACAGAACTTTTGTATAGTGTAACCTCCGGTCCCATTGCTGGTTCTGAGATGAAGGTGATAATGTGATCTCTCTTCCTGCAGACTGTGAAGAACAAGTATGGCAGCAGCAAACAGATGAAGATCAGCACCATTCCTCAGCTGAGGTCAGAGGTCCTTGCTGGGCTAGCGAAGGCTGTGATGCCATAAAGAGAACTCTGTACAGACATTGATCTCTTACTGTGTTTGGCACTGTGTGCTTTTGTAAATAGTTTTTATTTTTAATAAAGTTCCTTTTGATTTTATTGGTCATGGTGGTTGTGTTTTTTTTTTTTTTTTTTTTTTTTTTCTGTCCCAAGATCTTGAAAGGTGGTCCACCGGGGGAAAAAAATATTAAACCAGCAGCTACAAATACTGCAGCTGCTGACTTTTAATAAATGGACACTTACATTTCCTGGAGTCCGGTGAGGGAAGCGTTGCGGCTTCACTTCCCGGTTCCCTACTGCGCATGTGAGTCACGCAGCACAATGAGAATGCTCTGTGCTGTCTCTGGGACCCGTGTCCTAGCAGACAGCACAGTGGGACAGGAAGATGTCTTAAAAACGGGTATCTGCAGAGCCCCCTCCTCCCCCGGTAAAGGTGACAACGGGGGGGGGGTTCCAAAAAGCAGAGGTTCACTTTTTGTGTCAACCTCACCAACACCCCCTTTCCTCTCTCTGATCACAACCTCATTACTTTCACTATCTTTGCCTCCAACCAGCAAACAATTGTAAGAACCTTCGCCACTTTAACCACTACTCTAGTCTGCTACTGACCATCTATATGACATACCGTATAGGCCGACCCGAATATAAGCCGAGGAACCTAATTTTACCACAACACAACTGGGAAAACTTATTGAATCGAGTATAAGCCTAGGGTGAGAGACATGCGCAGCTACTGTAAGTGGAAAAGAGGGTCACCGATGCCCATTGGCAGCCGCACTGTGCCCATGCAGATGGACACAGTTGACCGATTGGGGGCCCTGTATCTCAGGGTTACTTAGTGCTAGGAACCCCAGCTTTAGTTATGTTGTAGTGCTAATTCCTCTGGGTTGGAATACAATATTTGGGGTTCCTAGCAACAAGTGGCCCTGAGATACGGGGCCCCAAATTTGGGTCAGTAAATGTCAAGCACTTTTCTGCGGCAGAGAATGACATTTTCCAAACTGACTTTGGGGCCCCGTATCTCGGGGCCACTTTCTGCTAGGAACCCCATATTTGGATATGTTATTTGCTAGGTCCACTGGGTTGGCACACCAAATTTGGGACTCCTAGACCCAAGTGGCCCCGAGATACAGGGACCCAAAGTCGGGTCGGAAATTTTTTTTTTGCTGCAGAAAAGTGCTTTACTCTAGTATAAGCCGAGGGGGGCACTTTCAGCATCAAAAAAATGTGCTGAAAAACTCGGCGTTTATACGGTAATCTCTCCCCTGACCACCTCTGTCTACAACAGTTAACTCTTCACTAGATGCACTCGCTCCTCTAACCACACGCAGAATCAGGCAACGACCATTACAACCCCGGCAAACTGACAACACTAGAAATCTCAAGACATTGCCGTGGTCTTGAAAGACTGTGGCGTAAATCCAAATGCCTGCCAGACTTCACCCAATACAAATCTGCCCTTCTAAAATTCCTGCCTCCATGCTGCCAAACCTACTTTTGTCTCTTATTAATACCTTGTCGTCAGTCCGCATCGGCTCTTCTCAACCTTAACTCTCCGCTTCGTCCCCCACCCCCCCTCTACCCCCCCTCTACCCACTCACTGCCCAAGAGATTGCCAATCACTTCAAAGACAAGATTGATGCAATTTCTGAGGATGCCTCCATTGTGCGTACACCTTCCCCCACCCAACATACCTTGCCTACTAGGGGTGCAACGGATCAAAAAACTCACGGATCGGATCAATCCTCGGATCAGGAGTCACGGATCGGATCATTTTTCGGATCAGCAACTAATTGAATTTGCAAAAACCTGTGAAAATTCCGCCACCATATAGTCCCCACTGTAATATCCACATCCTCTCCCCCACTGTAATATCCACGTCCATCTCCCCCACTGTAATATCCACGTCCTCTCCCCCACTGTTATTTCCACGTCCTCTCCCCCACTGTAATATCCACGTCATCTCCCACCACTGTAATATCCACTTCCTCTCCCCCACTGTATTATCCACGTCCTATCCCCCACTGTAATATCCACGTACTCTCCCCCACTGTAATATCCACCTCCTCTCCCCCACTGTAATATCCACGTCCTCTCCACCCACTGTAATAACCACGTCGTCTCCCACACTGTAATATCCACGTCGTCTCCCCCACTGTAATATCCACGTCGTCTCCCCCACTGTAATATCCACGTCGTATCCCCCACTTTAATATCCACGTCGTCTCCCCCACTGTAATATCCACGTCGTCTCCCCACTGTAATATCCACATCGTCTCCCCACTGTAATATTGGCTGGGTATCGCAGGGTATGTTTACAAGTGATCGCTCCGTCATTTGACGGAGCGATCACATTGTAAAACAGTGGCCGGGTGTACCAAGATGGCTGCCGCTCCGGAGCTAGGCCGAAGCCGCGGCCTTTCCTAAGGCTGCGGGGTGTGCCGATCCAAACGGGGTGGCCCGTTCGGATCACGGATCGGCGACTATCCGTTGCACCCCTATTGCCTACCGGAACTTTCAATACACTCTCTCCTTTTGAATTGTCTACTTTTGAAGAGGTTACAAAACTTTTCTCAGATGCCCACCTAACCAATTGTCCCTTGGATCCTGTTCCCTCAACTACTACGGTCACCCTCTTCTATCCTATGCTCCCTCACTCACATCTTCAATCTCTCCCTCTCTAGTGGCACCTTCCCCCCCTCCCCTCTAAAACATGCGCAGATCAGTGCCATACTTAAAAAGCCCTCCCTGGACCCCACCAACCTGAATAACTTAAGGCCCATCTCATTGCTCCCCTTCTCCTCCTAAACTAGAGCGCTTAGGCCCGTTTCACACTGGGGCGGGAGCTGCAGTGACGGTAAAGCAGTGCTATATTTAGCGCTGCTTTACCGTTTTTTTTTAGCTGCGGGATTCTGCCACTAGCGGTGCAGTTTTACCCCCGCTAGCAGCCAAAAAAGGGTTAAAATCCCCCACAAAGCACAGTGGTGTCCCATTGAAATCAATGGGTAGGAGCAGTGAATACACCGCTCCAAAGATGCTGCTAGCAGGACTTTTTTTTACCGTCCTGCTAGCGCACTGTGTTACAGGCGCTATTTTTAGCGCTGTACCGCCTGAAAAACGCCCGTGTGAAAGGGGCCTTAGTCTACAACCATCTTAGCTCCTACCTCCAGTGAAAATAACCTTGACTTCTTACAGTCTGGCTTTTGCTCGCAGCACTTCCCCGGAAACTGCCTTAGTAAATCGTTAGTGAGTTTTAGTAACTGCTAAAACCAACAGCCAGTACTCCATACTGCTACTACTTCACCTCTCTGCAGCCTTTGATACCGTTGACCATCTTCTCCTTCTCAAACTCCATTCCCTTGGCCTCCGATTCTGCTCCATCCTGGTTCTCTGCCTATCGATCACAGCGCTCCTTCAGTGTTATACAGTGGAAAAAGCCGCGCTAAAAAATGATATTCTGAATAAACCACAAAAAAAGACACAAAAATAGTGATCAATAGTATGTGTAAAAAAATCAATAAAATAATATTCATAGATCTTTAACCACCTCAGTACAGGGCATTTTCACCCCCTTCCTGACCAAGCCATTTTTCAGCTTTCAGCGCTGACGCACTTTGAATGACAATTGCGCAGTCATACGACACTGTACCCAAATGAAATTGTTATTTTTTTTCCCCACAAATAGTAGCTTTCTTTTGGTGGTATTTGATCACCTCTGCGGTTTTTCTTTTTTGCGCAATAAAAAAAAGAAGAGCGACTAAATTTAAAAAAAAAAAAAAATGTTTTACTTTTTGCTATACTAAATATCCCCAAAAAAATATATAAAAAAAAACATTTTTTTCCTCAGTTTTCGGCCGATACGTATTCTTCTACATATTTTTGGTAAAAAAAAATCGCAATTAGCGATCATTGATTAGTTTGCGCAAAAGTTATAGCGTTTACAAAATAGGGGATAGTTTTATAGCATTTTTATTAATATATATTTTTTTTTTTTTACTAGTAATGGCGGTGATCAGCGATTTTTTATTGTGACTGCGACATTATGGCGGACACATCGGACATTTTTGACACATTTTTGGCACCATTGTCATTTATACAGCAATCAATGCTATTTAAATGAACTGATTCCTGTATAAATGACACTGGCAGTGAAGGGGTTAACCACTAGGGGGGGCGGGGAGGGGGTTAATTATGTTCCCTGGAGTGATTCTTACTGTGGGGGGGAGGGGACTCACAAGGGGAGGAGACCGATCGGTGTTTCTCTGTACAGAGAACACACCATCGTCTCCTCTCCTCTGACAGGACCGTTGATCTGTGTGTTTACACACACAGATCCAGGGTCCCGCTGTGTTACCGGGCAACGGATGCCCAGCGGACATCGCGGCCGCTGGGCACGCGCATCGGGTGCCCAGTGACACGGCGAGAGCGCGCGCGCTCCCGGCGGCGCGCGCGCGCTCCCTGCAGTGCACAGAAGGGGAGGACGTCATATGACGCCCTCCCGGAACGAGAGCTGCGCCGCCTGGCTGTCATTTGACAGCCGGCGGTCGCAAAGTGGTTAAAGTCCATATGTGACTAAAAGTGATAAGTGACAAAAAATATTGTGACAATGTAGTATCCAAAAAGTTAATGTGAAAGGAAATCCACCAGGTGACCTTAATCCACCACCGCTCTAATGATGCGCTTACCAGAGGGCAAGCTTTAATAAGCCTGTAACTCGATTGTCATCAAGGTATAACCGGGCCACTAGACATCGCCTCCAAAACCCATTCTCAGCTGGTGATAACGACCAAAATCCTGGATAAGGCAGACCTTCCCTTATGGGGTATCTATGGAATCGAACTCCTCCAAAGGTATGAAGCCAGGGAACCATACACTCTCAGCATGTGGATAGATGAGAATGAGGGATGCTCCCATAGTGTGAAACTATATTAAAATTTTATTAAATCAGATAAAAGTTCTACTTGCATCAACTTAAAATAATGCTCGCAGAGTACACATAAAAACGCCGCCGGCCGGCTAGCAGAACACCCGCTCACAATGCGGAAACGTGATGACGTCAGTGCGTCAGCCTCCCTACGTCCGTTTCGTCTATTGACGTCTTCTGGGGAACGGGAAGCTCCTTCAGTGTTACCTACAACTATGTCTCCTCCTCTCCATTGCCCCTTTCTGTGGGGGGTCCCCCAAGGCTCTGTTCTTGGACCCCCTTCTCTTTATCTACACCTCCTCCCCTTGGTCACTTGAGAACCGCCCACAGCTTCCAATACCACTTATACGCCGATGACACCCAAATCTATCTGTCTACTCCTCACCTCACTCCTTCAGTCTCCTCTCGCATTACAAAGTCCCATTTTTCTGAGGAATCTTGTTCTTCAACCCTAACACACATGGTATTTTGGTGGGATCCATGGAACATGAATACGTGGATGACATATGTCCAACAACCCATAGTCACCCTTCCTAATCTTATGTCCGCCTTTACAGCTTTTGGATATATATTACATTTTTTAAATTAACCTCTCAAAATCCGAAATATTAAATATCTGTCCCACGCCCACCGGATTTTCTCTTAAAACTGTCATTTCCTTTCACTTGGCAACCGCACTCACCAAAATACCTTGGTATCTTCCTTACGCCTGACCCCGCATCCTTATTTCGAGTAAATTATATACCCCTGCTCAATGAAATTCACTCGGACCTGCATAGATGGACTCATCTTAGCTCACTCATGGTTGTGTGCCGTATATACTCGAGTATAAGCCGACCCGAATATAAGCGAGGCACCTAATTTTACCACAAACGACTGGGAAAACGTATTGACTCGAGTATAAGCCTAGGGTGAGAAATGCGCAGCTACTGTAAGGCTGCTTTCTCACTGGGGCGGTTTGCAGGCGTTATTGCGCTAAGAATAGCGCCGGCAAACCGACCCGAAACAGCTGTTGCTGTTCCTTCAGTGTGAAAGCACGAGGGCTTTCACACTGAAGTGGTGCGCTTGCAGGACGCTCAAAAATGTCCTGCCAGCCGCATCTTTGGCTCGCTTTAGGAGCGGTATATTTACCGCTCCTATAGCGCCCGGTCCCATTGAAAACAATTGGGGAGCGCGCCGAACCCGCCCGCAAAACGCCGCTGCAGCGGCGGTTTGCGGGCGGTATTGACCCTTTTTCGGCCGCTAGCGGGGGGTAAAAACACCCCGGCGAGCGGCCGCAATGCGCCGCTAAAACGCCGGTAAAGCGGCGCAAAATTTAGCGCCGCTTTACCGCCAGCGCCCCCACCGCTCCAGTGTGAAAGCAGCCTAAGTGGAAAAGAGGGTCAACAATGCCCATGTGCAGCCTCACTGTGCCCATTTGCAGCCCATAGGTCCCCCGAACTTCAAACTTGGGTAGTTAAGGGTTCCTAAATGCCCCCCTAGCTGCAGCCAAAGGGTCCCGAAATGACATTGCTGCAGATGAACACAGTTGACCGACTTTGGGACCCCGTATCTCGGGGTCACTTGGTGCTAGGAACCCCATCTTGGATATGTTGTAGTGATAGTTCCACTGGGTTTTGAAAACCAAATTTGGGGTTCCTAGCACCAAGTGTCCCCAAGATATGGGGCCCCCAAAGTCGGGTGGGAAAAATGTCAAGCACTTTTCTGCAGCAGAGTGACATTTTCCGAACCGACTTTGGGGCCCCCCGGTATCTCGGGATCACTTGGTGCTAGGAACCCCATCTTGGATATGTTGTAGTGCTAGTTCCATTGGGGTTGAATACCAAATTTAGGGGTTCCTAGAACTAAGTGGCCCGAGATACGGGGTCCCAAAGTCAGGTCGTAAATTTTTTATTTTTTTTTGCTGCAGAAAATTGCTTGACTCGAGTATCACTAGATCATATCTGCCAATGCCGAAATCTGAAGGGGGAGCTTTGCCCTCCCTGATTTCAAGAGTTATTTTTTAGCCATTGTATTAAAGCGGTTCGGCACACAGGTCATTTAGTAAATCTCTTTGCCTTCCAAATAAGGCAAAGAGTTCTAAATGAAATGTGTTTTTTTTATTTTTTTTTTTTTCACTTACCTTGTTAATCGCCGACTTCCTGTCCTCTGTGTCTGAGGCGGTGGGCGGGGTCTGTGCGGTGATCCTCGTCACGCCGCACTGTCTCCTGGGATAGGGTGTCATTGATCCCAGGAGTCTGTGCGGGCATCTTCCGAAATCTCGCGAGATTTCGGCCACATCTTCCGAAATCTCGCGAGTTGTCGGCCACATCTTCCGAAATCTCGCGAGTTGTCGGCCACATCTTCCGAAATCACGCGAGATGTCGGCAGATGTGCTGACATCTCGCGAGATTTCGGAGAACGTGAGCTGCACTTCGCCGTTACTGCGCACGTGCGAGATCGGCGCAGTAACGGCGATGCATTCTGGGCCATCTGAAGTGCCTGTGGTGGTTTCACATGCCCACAGGCAAGATGGCCCCCAGCAGCAGGAACGATTCTAATTTTTTTTACAGGACGAAAAACGGCAGCAATGACTCGGAGAACAGGAACACGTGAGTACATACAAAACATGTTGCAATCCATATCATCGCTCAAAAAAAAAAAAGAAAAAAATAGACAGTGCAGAACCGCTTTAAAACCGAATTTCTGATTGGAAGCATCACAGAGCGTAAGCTTAGGATACGACTGGAGCACGACCTCAGAGGCACAGAACTATTTCCCCAGTTGTGGATTCCAAAAAAATACCCTACGCTTCAACCTGGGACCGCACCTTTAACAAGTTCCACCATGATGATCGGGGGACTCTCTGCACAAATTGCAAAAATGGGCTTATAACTCCCCTCTGATGCACTTAACAGATCATAAATATTCCCCCCCCCCGGGGAACCTGGATCATCAATTTCATTCTTGGATCTCCCCGTCACCTGTCCTCCACCATGTCCCCTCTGCCAGCGGGATACTCCCATTATCCAAGCTGTTACCGTCACCCTCAGTCTCTTTTACAGATCAATGGAAATATTAGACATGTGCACAACCAAAAAATTTGTTTATTTTCGTTTTTTTTCATTTCCGTTGATTCGTAACGATTCGTAAAAAAAAAAAGTTACGAATCGAAAAAAAAGTTACGAATCGGAAAAAATAAGTTACGAATCGAAAAAAAAGTTACGAATGTACGAATTTTTTGGTTCAATAGAGACACGGAAAATTACAAATCGAAAAAAAAAAAACGTTACGAATCGAAAAAAAAAAGGTTACGAATGTACGAATTTTTTGTTCAATAGAGACACAGAAAATTACAAATCGGAATAAAAAAAAAAAAAAGTTACGAATCGAAAAAAAAAAGTTACGAATGTACGAATTTTGGGTTCAATAGAGACACAGAAAATTACAAATCGGAATAAAAAAAAAAAAAGTTACGAATCGAAAAAAAGTTACGAATGTACGAATTTTTTTGTTCAATAGAGACACGGAGAATTACAAATCGAAAAAAAAAAAAAAAAGTTACGAATCGAAAAAAAAAGTTACGAATCGAAAAAAAAGTTACGAATGTACGAATTTTTTGGTTCTATAGAGACACGGAAAATTACAAATCGAAAAAAAAAAAAAAAAAGTTACGAATCGAAAAAAAAAAAGTTATGAATCGAAAAAAACAGTTACGAATGTACGAATTTTTTGTTCAATAGAGACACGGAAAATTACAAATCGAAAAAGAAAAATAAAAAAAAGTTACGAATGTACGAATTTTTTGGTTCAATAGAGACACTGAAAATTACAAATCGAAAAAAATAATATAAAAAAAAGTTACAAATGTACTAATTTTTTTGTTCAATCCATTCGAAGCACGTTTAGCAGCACCATTGTAAGGGACACGTAAAATGACCAATTCAACAAAAAAAAAGTTACAAATTTTTTCGTTCGTTTTCGTTTTTCGGATTTTCTTCATTAGTACATTCGTTGTTCTAATTTGTTTTTTTCTGATTTTCATTGTTTTTCGGATTCATACGATTCGAACGATTCGTTCATTCGTATGAAAACGAACAAACGAAAATAACGAAAAAAAATGAAAAAAACGAAACGAATTGCACATGTCTAGGAAATATCAACAACTCTCTGGGTTTGTTAGATCCTTACCAAAACCACACCGCGCACTTTCAGAATTATCTTCTGTGGAAAGTATCCTTGCCAGTGAACAACCGCCACAGAAAACCCTCCCTTCCTATCCAATTGGGAAAAAGATCTTCAACGCCCCTCAACGGAACGGATACTCAACAGTCTACTGTTCTTCAACTTGCTCATAC
>CM053032.1:274076144-274078644 GCA_028564925.1 Lithobates sylvaticus
TTGAAGTGGTTAATAATCCCGCAATAGTTAGAGGCTTCTTACCCTTTACAGCGTTTATCGGTGAGGGTATTCCTCTGCAGTGAAACGGGGTAAGGGTGTGTGCAGAACGACACGGCAACCCCGGTGTAGATCGTCCTGGAGCCAAGTCCTCGTGGCAAATGGGCAGAAGAAAGCGCCTGAGTGCCACGTAAGGGTTTTAGGAGGAAGTGGCCATAACTGTGGTGGTGACACCTATTCATCTGCCTGTGACTGAAGTTTAAGAAAAGGGAGTTTGGGACTTTAAGTGAGGCTGTAGACATTGTGAAGGATAAATGATTGAAAATACATATTTATTAATCATAAAAAATGCATAATACATCTCAAAAGCAGAACCACATACAAAGAAAAACATTGTAGTGAATGTAATCCTAAAAATATCCAAACGCACACTAAGGCTGCATTCACACCTGAGCGTTTTGTCGCCCTAAGCCGCCCTACGCCTGAAGCTACAAAACGTTTGAGGGGATAAAATACATTATTCTCTATGGAGATGGTTCACATCTCCACTCCATGTCGCCTGAAGCCGAATGCCTGAAGCTCAAACAAGTTTCCGGACCCTTTTTTGTCGCGCGAATCGGGCAGATTTGGGCGTTCGTACCCCCATAGAAACGAATGGAAACGCTCGATTCAAGCGACTAGCGCGACAACGAGCGTTTCTACGGGCGTTTTTGTCACTGCAACTGCTCCCAGGAAGCAGTTGAACAAAATCTAAAAACATAGCAACAAATGATGACAGTGATGATCTTTTTTCCTATTGGCTATCAAGAAAAACGCAGAAGTCGAAAAACGCCTGACGACGCCGTATGCAAATGTGCAAAAACGACCGTATTCGCCGGTAAACGCCGGTAAAACCGCTGGTGAAAACGCTCGGTCCGCTACGCTCAGGTGTGAATGCGGCCTAATATGTGCGCAAACGATACCAGCAACAGGGGTACAACAGTGCATAACCAAGTGCCACATAGTGGTCTGCAGTGATAAGTAATAACGTTGAATGAATTAATCTATGTACATGAGTAGACAGAACAACATTATGGGAAAATTAACAAAATTGTATAGCCAGTAAAAACATAGTGGTTAAAATTGGATGTTTGAAAATTGATGATGGAATCAAGTGCGTATATATCTGCATCCCCAGTGACCGACGCGTTTCGTGTATAGAACACTCATCAGGGGCGGATGCTCTGGGATATCTATAATGTATAAAAAGGTGTAGTTAGTCTGGTTGTAATAAATTGAAATATATGAGGGACGGGAAAATGAAACCCGCCCTAAGTACTTACATGGACACCATGCGATGAAGTGTGGCGAAGTGTGAAAACCAGGGCCAAAAATAAGTCCGTCATGGGAGCCGAGGCGGCGTGAAGCCGCGCGCCAAGCGAGGCGCACAACACCAGGCTCCCCCCAAAAAAAAGGAAAAGCCCAGAGACACAGGAAATAACTGCTGATGCTTCTGTTGAAACCAGATATTGGACCAGTGGGGACAGCCAAAAAGAGTCTAGAAAAAAACAAACAAACATATCATTGTATAATGTTTGTTTCTCACCCTAATTGGTTGGTAAGGGTGAGAAGGAGAGAAAAAGTGTAGTAATGAGGTTAATACATATAGTAACCTTCAAATGGCGTCCTCAGGTCCCATGTTGGAACAATGGAGTACAGTGGTGTGGGATAGCATCTATACAGTGCAGCGTCAAAACTGGGTGAGGGGAGGCCAGTTATGAAAGCCCCGCACACGTGCACGCAATCACGCCACCAACGTCACGCAGGTCCGGCACTGATGGGGGAGGCGTTCCGACGTAGGCGGCCTATACCGC
This sequence comes from Lithobates sylvaticus, assembly GCA_028564925.1. Taxonomy (NCBI): domain Eukaryota; kingdom Metazoa; phylum Chordata; class Amphibia; order Anura; family Ranidae; genus Lithobates; species Lithobates sylvaticus. The sequence goes on from CM053032.1 coordinate 274,077,995, forward strand.
CCACTGAGGACGCCCATATTCCCCAGCCGCACCAACCCGATGGAAGGACTCGCGCTCCACGTCAAGACGCCAACACGTGACGTCACACGTGGAGCGGGAAGCGTGACGCCGATGCACTGTGTGCGCCAAACCACCCCACCACCCACAACCACCCGCCCACAATTGGGGCGGAGAGAGGAGCGGCGGCCTGTGACTGAGCTCAGAGTGGCCGAATTTTACCACCAAGTCTGAAAGTTTAAACACCTGAAAAGTGAATAAAACTACAACTGTTGTGCTTTTCCCGGGCATTTCTCGACAGACAAGGGGCAGCACAGTGGTGTAGTGGTTAGCACTTTCACCTAGCAGTAATAGGGTCGCTGGTTCAAATCCCGACCACGACACCTTCTGCCTGGAGTTTGCATGTTCTCCCTGTGCCTGCGTGGGTTTCCTCCGGGTACTCCGGTTTCCTCCCACACTCCAAAGACATGCTGGTAGGTTAATTAGATCCTGTCGATAAAAATTGGCCAAATATGTGTATGTTGTATGTGTTTGTGTTTGTAAGCATGTCGGGACCCCACAGGGCAAGGACCGCGCTATACCACAGATGGACACCAGTGGCAAAAAGCGCCCTGAGGCGATTCAGTTCGCATAGGTAGCGCTATACAAGTCAT